>VUQH01080651.1:0-17135 GCA_015106775.1 Etroplus canarensis | reverse complement strand
TTATTGTTAATTATTGTCTGATTTATTCATATGTTTTCTCGACCCTGAAGACCAATGGGTCACTGGGTAATACATGTTCAGCATAACACAATCATGAATCAATATCACTGGCAGACAAATTGTGAACAAAATTTATAAATGGTTGCCAGGAAGCATAAAATTTTTCAACAGACCCTCTGATGGTAAACTTAATCTTTTCTAAGTGAATATGGCTCATAACGTCTTTGATCCACTGGCCAAATGTTGGAAGTCGAGCGTCCTTCCATTTAGTAAGAGTAAGTCTTCTGGCCAGCAGTGAAGAATACGCAATCATATTTGAGTCAAGTTTGTTCAGAACGGAGTCGGGGGGGTCACACCGAACAATGAGATCAAAGGGGTTGGATGGATTGTTTGCCTTGTTATTTCAGAGTAAGCCTCGAAGATCGAGCTCCAGAATCCGTGTAGTTTGGGACAGGACCAAAACGTGTAGCAGTGTGGCTGGAGCTGTCGGGTTCCACAATCTTCTTTCACAGATTGGAGAGCCTCTGCCTCTCTAAGACATCCCTTTTATAGCTAATCATGTTACAGACATGATATCAGTTAACTTAATTACTTGTTAAATGTTCTCCCAGCTGAATCTTTTTGAACTTTCTTGCTTTTACAGCCATTTGTTGCCCCCGTGCCAACTTTTTTGTGACCTGTAGTAGGCATCAAATTTGAAATGAGCTCATTTAGTGGATGATGGTGTACTATTTCCCATTTTGAACAATTGTTATGTTATCTATGTCCTGTTGTGAATAAAATATTGGCTCATGTGATTTGAAAGTCTTTAAATTTGAACAAAATTAAAACTAAAAGAACGTCCCAACTTTTCTGGAATTCAGGTTGTATACTCATATTAAAATGTGAGTAGAATGGAAGGAGAAAATACCTTAAGTCCAAGTTGTTATGTGTTTTAAGTATACCTTACAGCCTGTTATCCCCACGACACATTCACGCACACTTCAGCACCACCACCAGCTTCAACACGCTCTGCTTAAAAGTGCTGGAAGTAAAGCTCACTTACCGATAGCCTTCTTCAGGGTCTCAAACGTGATCTCCTCAGCCAGCTGGGACTGCAGACACACGGAAACAGAAAGGGAATGTAAGCCTGTCATAGTGTCCTCACATTTACCTGTGTCTAGACCTGATGCTTCTTTGAAGGAAGATCAAACAGACCTTGTCTGGAAGGCTGGTGGACAAGATGTCCACTTGGAGGGAGATAGTGTCCACAAAACTCTTCCTTCTGGTCAGACGGTCTTCATCTGCAGGATGACAGATTCATACAATAACGCAAGCAATGGCTGAAGAGGCAATTCAAAGGGCATTACAAAAAAATGAGAAAATTTAAAGTCCAAGATCTTGGTGATAAAAACTCTTGAGAAAATGTGGGTTACCACATTTGAAGCACAACTGTCCTTATATAAGCTGTTATGACATTACTAAAGCTCTGTTATCTCTTGTAGACTCTCACTGAGGTTGTATTTCATCTTTTGAGTCTCCTTGTTAACAGCAGTGACACCAAACTCCATTTTCCACACAGCCAGCCTCTATTTTTTTCTCCACTTCAACACAGTGAGGAGCAAATCCGTCTGATCCTGCAGAGAGATGCACTCCTCAGGTACCTCATCGCCATGGGGGAGGCCTGTCTTAGAACCCCCACCTCAAGCACTTGTGTATTTATCCACATCACAGTGGAAAAAATAATAACCAAAGAGGCTCATCTACAGTCTGAACTCGAGCAGCAACAGGACAGTAAGGTGTGTCTCATACACGAGAGTGCCACAGCAAGCTGCCATGTTTGAAGATTACTGACATAACAAGAAACCATGAAATACATGCACAGCCACTTTATTAGGTACACCTGTTCAGCTGCGCATCAACATAAATTGTTAATCAGGTAATCACATGGAGTTAACTCAATGCATTTAGACTCGTGGACCTACTGAAGCTCAAACTGAACATCCGAATGGTGAAATAAGGTGATTTAAGTAACTTTGACCATGGTGTGGTTGTTCGTGCCAGATGGACTGGTCTGAGTATCTCACAAACTGCTGATCCACTGGGATTTTCCCACAGGATCATCTCTAGACTGAAAAAGAGAAAACTGCCAGAGGTCAGAGGAGAATGGCCAGACTGCTTCCAGCTGACAGAAAGGAAACAGTAAGTACTCCAAACAACCACCCGTTACAACCAAGGAATGCAGAAGAGCAACTCTAAACAGCAACCTTGAAGCAGCAGAAGACCACACCTGGTGCCACTCCCGTCAGCTCAGAACAAGAAACTGAGGCTACAGTTCACAGAGGTTCACCAAAATTGGCCTGGTCGGACTGGTGGTGGTGTGATGGATATTTTCTTGTTACACTTTGGACCTCCTAATACCAGATGAGCATCGTTTAAACACCCAAGCCATCATCTCACATTGGTTTCTTGAACACAACAAGCAGTTCACTGTGCTCAAATGGTCTCCGCCGTCACCAGATCTAACGGAGCACGACAGGAGATTGTCATCGACAAGTCTGCAGCAACTGCGTGAGCCCGTCATGTCAATATAGATCAAAATCTCCGAGGAATGTTTCCTACACCGTGTTGAATCTACACCACAAAGAATGAAGGTGGCTCTGAAAGGCAGCATTTCAGCGCTCCTGTGTTGGGTTGCAGTGCATCCTGGATCCAGTCCGTTCCTGATTTTTACCATCCTCACCAACAGAATCCATCTCATATGCTTTTATTTCCTCCTGACTCCATTGCTGCAGGAATCACTTCAGATAACTTCATGCTGTACAAAATCCACCACCCTCTCTCCAGCTCGTTTTAGCTCATTGTTGCTGTTCTCCGGCTGCATGGAGATGAGATGATCGAGTGCTATCATTGATGCTTATATAAAAATGTAGCAGCCGTTTCCAGAAAACAAGCCAGAACTGACCAAAAAGATGCTGTTTGTTCTGGATGAAGTAATAATGTGTACTGAAGCTCCACACAGCTGGAAGATAACTACGTGACCTTCGCTATGTGGAATAGAGAAAAACTGCTCTATTCAGGCACTTACCGCAGCAAGTCCACATGTAATGCAGGCAAAAGAGTTTGACACAATTATCAACTCATTCAGTCAGGACATCTACAGCTACACACAACATCGATCTGTGGGAACCACACGACACAAATCAAAAGATACAGGGATTCAGCTTAAGCTGGTCAATAATTTAAAGGTGTGGGAGCGTTTTTCTGTGGGGACTGTGCAAAACCAAAACCTGGAAGGACAAAGTGAAACACAGTTTCTTCTACAAAGTCTGCTGTGAGAAGTTCATGAGGACAAACCTGCGTGGGCAGCAGCAAGAGTCTCTTCACCGGTCACAGTTCGAAACCACGGCTAAAAAAAGGAGCCGCTGACACTATGACGACTAATAACCAACCAGTTATTAACAATCCGGGACTCTCTTGCTTTCAGACTCACAATATGTGAAAGTATAAGAGTTAAGCAAATGGTGTGTGTGTGCTGAGGAACTCCTGGGCTTCACTTTGCCTGGCCCAGCTGACCTCAGCCCACAGACGCCGTTGCTCGCCAGGCATTATGGCTGCCTGGCCTCATGTCAGGATTGGTTGTTTGGCCTGCATGTTGCTTCCTCCTTTTTTGGGTCCCAATCCACAGCTAATCCCACCTAATAAAAGGAACTTCTTCAGTCTGTATAAGCTGTACCCTCCTCCTTGTTTGACTCAGTTAAATCGTTACTGTGTCGATCTCCCTTCTTTGCGTCTTGAACAAGCCGACAGGAAAAAAGTATAAACCATGTGAGCTCGTCTGTATGGCTTTGTTCTCCTGGCACAAGAGCAGATCTCGCTCGTTTTCTCTGCAGTCTTCACCGGGAGAGCGAGCGCGTTAAAGTCCTTTTATGGTATCTGATGTCTGTGGTCAAATACGTCTTAAGAACCACGTCATATCATCTTGAGATTTTGAAAAGTGTGTGTGCGCAGAACGCAAAGGACATGTGGGGATATCAACGTCCCTGAGAGAAGATACACAATGGTAACGGGCCACACCTCTTAATCACTGAATTCAGGTGTTTCATTCAGTCCCATTACCACAGGTTTATAAAATCAGGACGCTAGCCATGGAGTCTGCCTTTCCAAACATTTCTGACAGAATGGATCGTTCTAAAGAGCTCACTGAAATGCAGCGTGGTACTATAATAGGATGCCCTACTAGACTTTCCACAACCAGCTGTAAGTGGGATTATTGCACAGTGGAAGAGTTTAGGAACCACAGCAACTCAGCCACCAAGCGGCGGACCATGTAAAGTTGCTTTCATGTCACCGGTGCTCGGCTAACTCAGTACCAGCAGAGTTTCTGTACATCCTCTGGCATTGACATCAGCACAGAAACCGTCTGCCAGGAGCTTCATGACATGGGTTTCCAAAGGTGAGCAACTGCACACAAGCCTTACATCACCAAACACATGCACCAGATGGCATAGTGTAAAGCACACCACCACCGGACGCTGGAACAGATGACGTGTGTTCTGTGGAGCGACAAATCACACTTCTCTGGCGGTCTGATGGGCGAGTCTCCTGACTGCACTGTCCCTGCTGGTGGAGGAGGGATAATGCCACGGGGCTGTTTTTGTGGTTGGCCTGGGCTCCTTCGTTCCACTGCAGGGAAATCTTAATGCTTCGACTCACCAAGGCAATTTCCAACTTAGTGGGAAAAGTTTGGGAAAGGCCCTTTTCGCTTCCCCAACAAACCTCGACCATCCAACACGCTTGGTTGGGCTGCATTAGAACAGAGATTGCTACCCACTCTTATTTCCACAAAACATCCAGCTTTGCAAAGTGAAGTTTTGTTAAATCTCTGCAATAATAATTTGTCAGCTACAACGTAAAAGCAGGTAGCTACACATCTCTACATGACTGCACAGCGGACTCGTCTACAGCGCTCCTCTAGCCGGTTACCTCTGGATGTCTGCTTGCACCTGTGGATGATTTTTCCTACGGTGTAAAGAACTGAGGTGACACGGAAGCATGGTGGAGGGAAGAGAACCAAAGCTCAGTTCGTTAGCTCAAACAGCAGCTAATTACACATTTTCCCACCCTGACGGCAGTTTGATTCAGAACAAATCAAAGTATAGTTTAACCCACGCATCTTTCCACTCCTACTCATTTTCTCTGAACCGGGGTGAAATAAACGCACGCATGTGATGAACAAATTACCATGTAGCTTTTTTTAAGGCTATAAGGTTGAACTGCCTCTAAATGAAGTCTTACTCATGAACTCCTATAGAGGTTCATGTTGTTCTGAGGTGAAATAAGCCTTTAAATTACCGAGGCCTTCGGTCCAACAAAGCTGATCGCACACAGAGTTTGTTAAAGTTTATTTTCTGTTGGCTGAACAACTCCATAAGTTCTTAATCCAACAAAGCTTCCAACAGTTCTGAGGGCTTGTGAGTACGAAAAGCAAGGATATAAGGATATAAAAATGTAAGACAGTGCGGTAGCAGACGGCGGAGTTAAATCCTTTAAGGCTTTTATAACCTTTCCAACTCTTCACTTTCCCTCTACATCATTTAGATCATGTATTTCTTCTTTAAGATATACAGCGTAACGTGACCGATATCTGGCATAGCTGATGTTCTCGGAAACCATTACAAGTAACTTTGAGAAGCGCAGAAGGTGCCTAAATGGCAGAGGAACCACACGGATGTTACGAGGTTAAAGAAATGAGACGCAAAAACGTTCAGTTATCAGTTCAACTGTTTTCTTTCTGTTTTCTTGAGATACAAACGTGCTCTTCACACGCTAAGCTGTAGGCTCACTGGTTGTGCTGTGGTAAACCTGCATACCGGATAATAACCAAACCCTGTCTATTTCAGCAGGGGCTGTCGTACCTGTGACCTGAGGAACGTAGGGAATGGAGAGCCTCTCCGCGTTGTATCCTGGTCCGGCCAGACACTCGGCCATGTCAGCCGTTTGGAAATACAGCTGTCTGTCCTCCTTGTCCAAAGATTCAGGGATCCTGGAAGACGAGACGAGAAAAGCTTCCAGTGAGTCCAACAAATTCAGACCTTCAAGAGATCAAGTGACCCCAGCTGTGTTTCTGTGTGCTTTTGTGATAATTTTCATTGGTGAAATATTTTCTAATATACTCCTCCCACAACTTTTGATAGTTTTTAAGTTTTGCAAATTAATGTATGAGAATAATTGAAAAAAATGGGAAAAACCAGCCTGACTGTGACGATTTGTTCAGCAAAGTTTTACAGTCAAACTGACACACTGTACCTGCCGGTTTTTTGGTAAGTCGTCTAGTTAGCAGTTTAAATGACATTTACAAGTTCTTGTGTTGCAAATTTGACCTGTTTTTTCTCATGAGCCTGGAGTTTTTTACTCAAAGATTGTTTTTTTGTTTCTGGCAGATTTGCCATTTTTCTCATAAAATTGCCAGTTTTTCCTCATATATTTGCCCCTTTTTCCCACAAATTAAATAAATCAAAAATTTTGGAGTTTGTTTCTTTTAAATTTGCCTGTTTTATCTCATAAACTAACCAGTTTTTCTGTTATTTATTTATTTTTATTTATTTTTTTAATTATTTTTTTAAATTTTATTTTCCTCCTTAATTTGTTAACTAATCCAATTTCATCATGTTTATTCGAATTGAAAAATGATGCAAGGGTATGCAGTATGTGTGTGTAATGTGTAAATGTTATTTGTTCGTGAAAAATTTTGAAAAAGACAATAAACATATTGGCAAAAAAAAACAGTTTTTCTGTTGTAAAACTGTTTTTTTATTTAAATTTGCCCATTCTCTCTCATAAAATTGCCAGTTTTAATCTCTTAAAAATTTGCACATTTTTCTTGTAAAATTCACATTTTTATGCCTGTAAAATTGCACCTCTTTGCTTGTAAATTAGCCCACTTTTTTTTTTGTAAACTTGCACGTTTTTAGGAAAAATTCATCCCTTTATTCTCATAAATTTTCAAATTTAATTTAACATATTCTGAGTTTTTTCCTCAGCTTTACCGCTCCTTGCTGAGCCTCTTAAATACTTTTTTAGCTTTTAATAGCCTTAACAGGGCAGCACGATGGCGCTGTGGTTAGCACTGTTGCCTCACAGTAAGAGGATCCGGGTTCAAATCCAACAGCCAGCTGCCTTTGACCTTTCTGTGTGGAGTTTGTGTGTTTCTCCCACAGTCCAAAGACATGCAATAGGTTGCTATGTGAGGTGAATTGGCGATTCTAAATTAAATATGTGTGGCAGACTGTACCCTGCCTTTCACCCTCTGATAGGCTCCAGCGCCCCCTGCTGACCCTGAATTGGACAGGCAGAAGAAAATGAATGAAACAGCCTTAATGCTCCTTTCAGCTGATACTTGTAGTTTTTATTACCATGTTTGATGGGGAGTTCCATGATGACTTTTAAGGCTATATGAAACTAACGCTTCAGTCTGCTCAGCAGGGAATACTTACGGACACTTGTCTCTGAAGACGTGCTCTGGGAGGAGGTACGGAGCATCCATGTTCCGTAACTCAATCACCTGGAGACAGAAGCCCAGAGACAGGAAGTTACACGGTGCTAAACTATTTTACTGCACGCTAAGAATGAGACAAACACAAAAGTCGACAGGGTTAGAGCCAGCAGCTGAAAGCTCAGTGACGTTACAGTGGCGTCGGTTTGGGCACCTTGCTGACATGCTGACAGAAAGGCGGGTTGGCGATCATCTGGCTCAGGAAGTTGAGGTACGCCGCCACCAACGCCATGATGCCACAGCGAATAAACATCGGCATGTTCTCCTCGTTGGTCAGGGCCATTTCCTGCACAAACCACAAAAAACATGTTTAGTATTTCACTGCTTCATGAATGAATATCAGTGATTGGGAGATCAGCAGACCAGGTGTGTCCCTCAAAAAGGTCGTCACATGTGGGGTCATGGAGACACATCCGTCCTCCATGCATTGTGTCGTGACCTCCCACACTCCTTTATTTAAACACGCTATCGGCTTCTTTCTGACGACGAGCGTCTTTAAGCTGCGTGTGGGGGTTACAGTATGTCTTCTGTTTGACTGTTTTCTCACACCGTCAGCGGAAAGGTCATCGTCAAGGTGACGCAGCAACCACGGAGTGCTGAACATGCTGCATGTCCGTGGTGCGGACGTGGTATTAATAGTCATGTGAAGACGGCTGATCTGCTTTGTTCACACTGAGGCTGCAGTAATATACCAGCATTATTACTTCTCAAACTTCTCCCCACTGGTGGGACATGGACCCACTGCAGATGATGACCAGGACTGAGAGAACATGGTTTTAAACTTCAATATGATTTTTAAATTTTAAGTAATTCATGACAGAAATTGTGGAGCAGTGGTGGGGCGATTAGATGTCCCTGTTTATGTGGGACTGCACAGCATTTTTATCCCTTGTCCCCCAGTCTCACATCTCAAGACGATGTCCCACATTTTGACTGGCTCTGAACTTTTCTAGTGTGGCTTTTATCTGATGCATGAGAAGAAATGATGAGAGGCGTTTTCAAAGTGAAGGTTAGGCCTGTCTAATGGCAGTCAGGTAAAGTTAGAAATCACTCAAAAGAAGCAGCAGCAGAACTCCAGATCTGAGTGAATATGAAGGAAACTACCACACAGGAAACTGAGACGCTGTAGAGTACTGTGTGTTCTGGAAAACAGGAAATATGTGCAATAATGTACTTAAACATGTGCAAACACAAATACAAAGACAGTAATATAAGACAAGAACAGAGTCAGTACAATTCTAATCAACTTGAAAGCCAATATTTGGTACTTATTTTGGTACGTATTTGGTATTAGCACTTTTATTCTCCAACGCAGCCTGAACTCTCTGAGCCAAGCTTCCTGTCTTTAAGTCATCTTCAGGAATAGTTCTCCAGGCTTCTTGAAGGACATTCCAAAGCTCTTCTTCGGATGTTGGCTGCCTTTTGTTCTGTTCTCTGTCAACATGATCCAACACCGCTTCAGTGATGTTAAGGCCCTTTCATCACTCCATAAGACCTGCAGCCCAAACCGTGCCAGGGCCTCCACCATGTTCTACAGATGGTTGCTGACACACACTGTTGGAGATGCCACACACTCCCTCCTGACCTCGTTTCTCTTCCCTAACGATGACTTCTTGACAGCCACCCTTCCACTGACGCTTCAGATGAGGCTTCAGTGAACAAGAGATGGATGGAATGAAGGACCTGATGCATCTCTCAGGTCATTTTTCAGGTCTTTGCTGGATTTTTTTTCCTGTTTGTTAAGGACATGACTTCTGCTGTAGATAGTTTTTAGGCCAGCCATTGGTCCAGCTTCCTCAGTTTTCACCACTAGGTCAGTGGTAATTTCCACCCTGGGATTATTCTGTTCCTGATTAACAAAACAAAATAACATTCCTGTGAAAACGTTCCAGGACTGGAATGAAAATGAGGGAAAATGCAGCCAATGTCCAAGGAAACCCTTTGAAAGACCTTCAGAAGCCCGGAGAACTATAGGTTAAGATCACTTTTAAAAAAATATCAAGAATGAGAATGAAAACATGCACAGTTTAGTGTTCTTTTATCATTAAGTTAGAGATAGAAATTTCCACCACTTCTCAGCACTGCCAACATGTCTCACACTGATTGTCTCACACATTTAGCTCACTGGGATCTGGCTACCCTAGGTGTTGATCGTGAATTCCTTTTGACTTCGGAATCAGGCGTGCCAGAAGATAACCCGAGAACATCAAAACTGTCCTCACAGCAGAAGAAAAACGAAGTACCTCCAGCTGCTTCCTTGAATTTCTCCAAGGAGGGGGGTCGCCACAGCCAGTGAGACCACGTGATTGGGTGATTTGGCACAGATTTTGTGCAGTATAACCTACTGATATAACACTCCCACTATGGGGTTTATGTCTCCACCTGGGCTTGTGATTATGGGCTGAAGATAAAAAGGGTTAATAACTGACTTTATTAAGATCCAAAAAGGGTCACTAACGTGTGAAGATGTGTGGTTGTTTTCTTTGATTCATCAAAGTTTACCTGAAGTCAGGTTTATTTAAGTTTCACTTCACTTCCTCATAGGCTCCCATGTTAAAATATCTAACGTTACTGCAGAAATAAACGATTACAGCCTCCTACAAAGAACACTTTTGATCTCTTTAGCTTTTAGCCTCTTTATACCAAATGACCATGAGTAAAAAAATAAAACACAATAACGTTTTTATAACTCATTTAAAATCTGATTAAGGCTTAAAGCTAGAGGCACTTACTGGGCTTCACTTCAACTCATTTTTCCCACTGAGCTGTTTCTTGCCACCGTGTTTGAGTTGCTGGAACATTTTTAATTCTACCCACCCACTTTGTTAACACCTTTACTCCATCCCAGCTGTCACTGGGTGAGAGGCGGGACACACAAAGGACAGGTCCTCAGTCTGTCTCTAACATGCCGGGAAGCCATCCAGCCATTCACAGAGTGAACACGCGCTCTTACACAGAGAGGCCCTGGGCAGCCGGCGGGTTTGAATCCAGGAGGGTGGTGCAGTGGTTAGCACTGTTGTTAATAACTGTACCACCGTGCCGGAAACCGTATTAACACTGCAGGCGGCTGTGGCTCAGGAGGCAGAGCGGGTCGTCCTCAAATAGGAAGTTGGCAGTTGGCACTTCTCCAGTCTGCATGCCAAAGTGTCCTCGGGCAAGACACCGAACCCGTAATTGCTCCTGATGCATTCAAGGGAGTGTGAATGGGTTTGAGTGCTCAGTTAGAGTAGAAAAGCACCAGTCCAGACCGTTCACTATGGTAAAATATTGTATATACTAAGTACTCCATCAATATCTGACCATACTAACTTAACACTCAAACCCTTTCATCGAACTATAGTTCCAAAAAAACGAGACAGAGGCAGCTAAAACGCCTGGCCTGAAGATTCAAGAGAGTCAGAGCAAACAAAGTGAAATTTGTAGATACAAGAAGTCATGATGTTTCAAGTATGAAAAAAGCAAAATAATTAAAGCAAAATGTGCAAAAAGACACCACATACAGAGCATATAGACAGGCTACACACCCCTGTTAAAGCACCAGGGTTCTCTTATTGGCTTGGCTTCGCTTGGCTTGGTTTGCTTTATTGTCATTTCAACTACAGGACCCAGTGCCCCATACAAGGGTAACGCCGGCCGGCCACGGCCCGCCTCCGGCCCAGCACAACACCCCGCCCGCGATGTCCTCTTCCTCGGCCACCGGCATCAGGCGACGCCGAGGACTGAAGGCCCGGTCCACACAGCAAGCCGAGATCGGAGCCCCCAGAAACCGCCCAGCTGTAGCATCAGCCCTTCGACGATACTCCCCCCAGAACCTAAAAGCTTTGGTTTCCCGGACGCTGCCCGGCAGGTCATGAAAAACAACGCCGCTGGATTGCCAGTTAGCACCGTCTTTGGACGGAGCTACAACGGCGTCTGGTCGTTCTCGAACCTCCGACTTTCGAAAACGAACACCACCGTCCCGAACATCCGAATACCAGGTCAAAACCGGGTCAAAATATGGACAATCACAGGGGTACAAGCACCACCTTGGTTCTGGAGTGGCCGCACGCTACTGTCGCACCGCCATCTTGACCCAATGTACAAAATGAGACCACCATAAATCATTTTGAAACTTTTTCAACATTTAATGTAACTTATACAATTCAGGGGGGAGAGTATTTTTACAAAAAATCATAATGCTGCAGTTGCATAAGTGTGCACACCCTAAACTAATGCTTTGTTGAAACACCTTTTGCTTTAATTAAAATGTTCAGTCTTTTGGGGTACACACCTGCTACCAAGTAAAGTGACTCTGACTGTCCCTCTGTGGGACAAATAAAGGATTATCTCATCTTAACCCCAAATAAAGTTCAGTGGATTTTTCTGACAATGATTCAGTTCCATCTTACAGCAAAGGTCATGGTTCACAGAGAGCTGACAAAGCATCAAAGGTATTTTATTGTTCAAAGGAATCAGTCAGGAGAAGAGCGCAATAGAAAATTCCCATGGCGTTATATATACCATGGAACACAGTGAGGACGCTCAATGAGAAGTGGAGAAAATATGGAACCATAGTGACATTAACGGTAAACCGGACGCCCCCTCCTGGTCAAGGCTGCCAAGAGGCCTACACTGAAGGAGTGAGAATTTTTGGCAAGTACTGGTTGTGTAGGACATGTGACAACAATCTCCTGTATTTTCCATGTGTCTGTATTATGGGGTGAGGTCACGAAAAACAAAAACCTTTTCTTACAAAGAAAAACATCCAGGCCTGGCAAACTTCTGCAAAAATAGATAAATACGAAATGACATCAGGTCTTCCAAAATACATGTGGGAAAATGCTAAGCTCTGATAAAACCCAGGGTGAACTTTTTGGTCAGAATTCCAAAAGGTATGTTTGGTGCTAAAACCACAGTCACAGTGAAGCATGGTGGAGGCAGCATCATGTTGGGTTTCTTTTCCTTCAGCTGGATCTGGGGCTTTAGTCAAGGCACAGGGACTTTTGAACAGTTCCAAACACCCGTCCATTTTGGCCCAAAACCTTCAGATGTTTGCTAAAAAGTTGAAGCTTAAGAGGAATTTCACCTTTCAGCATGAAAATAAACCCAATCAACAAAAGAATGGTGTCACCAGAAGGAAATGAGAGTTTTGGAAGGACCCAGTCAAAGCCCAGACCAACTGAAAATCTGTGGGGTGACCTGAGGAGTACCGTGCACATGAGATACCATCACAATCTGGCAGAAGCAAGGCAGCAAATCTTACTAAGTCATGCTGAGATAATCAATTCAATTCAATTTTATTTATAAAGCACCAATTCACAACAAAAGTCGCCTCGAGGCGCTTCACACTGTAGGGTAAAGATACTACAGTGTTAGAGAGAAAACCCCAACAATCCGATGAGCCCCTATGAGCAAGCACTTGGCGACAGTGGAAAGGAAAAACTCCCTTTTAACAGGAAGAACCAGGTTCAAGGAGGGCCAGCCATCTGCCTCGCCCGGTTGGGGGTGAGGGGACAGAGAAGACAGAAAGGATCCCATCTAAAAAGACCTGAATGCTCTAATTAAAGCAAAAGGTGTTAGTTCAGGATGTGCACCTAAAAACTTCTGTTTAACCAGCAGATTTTTATGTTTTACCCTGAAAAGAGTTGCTTCTTTCTGAGTTGAATTATACAGGTCATAGGTCACATTAAAGGTGGAAAGAGTTCGAAATGATTTAACATAAACTTGCTTTTTTAACAAAAGAAAAACCTGGTATTTTAACAGCCGTGTGTTCACTTTCTATATCCGCTGTGCACTCATACTGCACTTTATTCTATACCTGTAAGCGCTTTAAGTGTTCTGCACACACTCTGATGGATGCACTAGAAGCAAGCTGGGGTTCAGAGTTTGCCCAGGGACACTTCAGTGCAGAAGCCAGGGATCGAACCGCCAGTCTTTCAATGACAAGATGACCCGCTCCACCCAAGTCACAGCCCTTCCACTAACACAAAGGTCATTTTCATGTGGCGTGTACCGTGTAAAGTAAAACCTTACACAAAGGCGCCCTCCTGAACGAGCGGTTTGAAGCACTTTCTGTGAATGAATTTTGCTCTACGTCCTCTCACTCGGTTTTTGGTTTTAGGGACTGTAAACATCTGGAAACGATAAGATCTCAGCGTGATGCAGGAACGAGCAGCCCGCGTGTGTGCGTGTTGGAGCGAGCATGAACATTTCCTTTACATCACTCTCGCACATCCAGGGGGTTTTATTGGACCTGCGTTCTCACGGTCTAATGGCATAAAGGACAATGACAGCACAGCTACTCATCAACCACTTAAAAATAACACCTGACACCAGAAATATAGCATAATCACATCAAAGGTGCTTCAGAGTGAAGAACCATAATGTGGAGCGTGAAGAGCTTGTTAAACACAAGGTGAAACGCAGTAACCGAGGATGTTTACTCCACCTGCGTATCTCAATAACGACTGACTTCCTGTACATTCATTTTCCATTTTGCTGACTATTCTGAAGCACACTTCCTCTTCATTCATTTAAAGAGTGACCTTCTCAACTCTTCTAACTGTACTTTATCTGAATAGTCCTGGCTCTTCTAGTTTGACTGCGTTTCAATCATAACGGGCGTTTTTATTAGTTTTAAGTTAAAGTTTGGAGACTTTCCTCACTCCGCTGGATCCAAAGTTTCCTTTATATTTGCTCTTTACTCCAAACCAAAAACAGCATGCCTAAGGAACTTTGCCTTCTTCTTTACTGTAGCTTTGTTCTCTTTTTCTTGCACTCTGAAAAAGTCACACTTGACCCCATACTTGACTTTGCTCCCCCTCGAAGTTAAACTTCAGCCAACATCTGCGCTGTTGCTGAATTGTCAGTAGGCTCAGAGAGGTGCCGTGGAGGTGGACGTTGTGAGTTCCAGACACCTCTGAGTGGGTTTTTTCCCTTCCCTTCTTTCTTTGGAGAATGTTTTCTTTATTCTAATCAATAAAGAGAAGCAATTCCTGAACACAAATGTTCTCTTGCTAGAAAGCCTTACCAGCAGCACGGACCAATGTTTAAAAACTGCGTCCCCCCAACGTGGAGGGAACAGTGGTTCAACTGTCATTTTGGAACTACTTTTCCACCACGATGCAACGCTGACAAAAAACCTCCAGGCGACGTAATTTCAACGTTGGCATGTCGGCTGGACCTGATCTGAGGTAACACAGTCCATGACTGTCTTCTCACAGGAGGTTTCAGTCTGGCCCCTCACCCAGGGCGAGTTTACCTTGGAAGACCCCACCAGGTGCAAAAGCCCCAGACAACATAGCTCCTGAAATCACTCATGCAAGCAAACCTCTCCACCACAAAAAGACGGCGATATATGGAGGGAGCAAAGATGGACTGATGCAGCATCTGCAGCGTTAGGAACACTGTACCGGCCTGTTGTACTGAAGACAGAGCCGAGTGTGGAAGCCAAGCCTCAAGGGCATGTAGAAGTGGGAAAGTGCCCCTGAGCAGACCCAGCAGACGCTGACATTACGTCTCGGCTGGGTTGGGAACGCCTCTGTGCCTCCGCTGGAGACGGTGGACAGGAAGTGTGGCTGTCAGCTCCTCTCAGTGCTAGCTCATGTTAGCTGATATCTTAGCTAGCACCCTTTGAAATATCCTGTTACCAAATCTCCTCTAAGATGTGCTACTACAGTTTTAGCTTGCTGCACTTCTGCAAACCACTTTGCAACCCATGTGAAACACAGCTCCTTCCTTAGATGCCATTTCTGACCTGGTTAATGTCATATCAGGCGTCACTGATGCCTGCTGAGTTCTGGGTCCTGCTGCTGTTCTCACCATCTCCAGCTTTCCACATTATAGACATGGAGGGACGGGGACGTACCAAATATGAAGCACTACAGACGGAAACAATCTTCTTTTGACTATATTCTGATAGGACTGAATACAGTCTTGTGTGTTGATGAAAATACAACTCAGAGTTTGGTTGTACTGCAGAATATTTTCAGATTTCAGACTGAGCTGAGATTTACATGAGTCTGAGAGTTGTGTGTCACTAAAACTGGACACATGATGCTGAAAGCTCCAGAAAATCTGCTAACAGGCCGTTGTGATGAGATTATTTTGACAACTGCTCGATGTCGTGGCTAAGATTCTTTTGGTTGCGGGTTTCACTCCATGACAACAGGGCTGCAACATTAACAAACTTCCAGTGTTACCAAGAATAATCAGTTCATCAAGTTTTACCTGCAGAGCGATGGCAAGTCGAATAAGGTCGATGACCACTTCTTCGTTGGCCAGCTCGATGGTGAGAATGGCGAGGGTGGTGAAGAGCAGCTCAAAGTTTTTGTGGACATTATCTTCCTCTTTGCAGCCCAGATAGATGTGTCGGTAGAGCTGCTGGCCGTGCTGGAGGAGCGGAAAAACAGGAGGACAGGGATGTGAAGAACAGAAAAGACGAGGAAGAGGATGGGAAATGAAAAAAAGTACTTTTTGCTCATGAGCCTCGCTCAGAGGTAGTGTTAGACCTAGTCTCAGGTTTCTAGGTGACTTCCAAGAAAGCATCATTTTTCAGTTGATTAAATATATACAGTAAATATTAATTTATTAACAACTGACCAAGGTTGCCAGAGCTAAAAAAAGTCAAAACGTTTCATGTCGTTTAAAGGCTTGTTTGAGGGCGGCAGCTCGAGTTTGGGGTTATTGTTAGAACTCGGTTTAGGTTAGGTTCCAGGTAAAGATTTGAGTTTAAAGCTAGCTGCAAGAGTCTTTAAACTAGACTTTTTCTCCATGTTTTTGTTGTTTTTATGGATTATCTGACTAATCTTGTAGCATGTGCGGTACCAAAACATCCAAGAAGTTTGCGCTTGAATTTTAGTCAGTGAAATTCAAGTATTTCATTAACTTCTTACTTAAAATGAATTAGATGATATACACTTACTGGCCACTTTATCAAGTACACTTGTTCAATTGTTTGCTAATGCAGTTATCTAATCAGGCAATCGCATGGCAGCAACACAATGCATTTATGCACGTAGATATGGTCAAGACAACCTGCTGAGTCTCAGATTCCACAGTAGGATCCGGAAGAAACATGATTTAAGTGATTCTGAACATGTCATAGTTGTTGGTGCCAGGCAGGCAGTATTTCACAAACTGCTGATCTACTGGGATTTTCCTGCACAACCATCTTCAGGGTTTACAAAGAGTGGTCCAAAAAATAGAAAATACCCACTTTTCTGTGTGAAAACGCCTTGTTGATGCCAGACGTCCAAGGAACACGGCCAGACTGCTTCAAGCTGATATGAAAACACTCATTACAACAAAGGTATGCAGAAGAGCGTCTGCACTTGAAGCAACCGAATTTAAAATCCTTCTACTCACTTACAAAGTCTTGAACAATCAGGCCCCATCCTATCTTAAAGACCTCATTGTACCATATGTTCCCATTAGAGCACTTCTCTCTCAGAGTGCAGACCTACTTGTGGTTCCTAAAGTTTTTAAAAGTAGAATGGGAGGCAGAGCCTTCAGCTATCAGGCCCCTCTCCTGTGGAACCAGCTCCCAGTTTGTCTTCAGGAGACAGACACCCTCTCTACTTTTAAGATCAGGCTTCAAACTTTCCTTTTTGATAAAGCTTAT
>VUQH01080650.1:0-10024 GCA_015106775.1 Etroplus canarensis | reverse complement strand
CAAATGCAAACAATGGACTAAACAAGCATGGCAGACAGCGCTGATGGAGCTAGTCAGTGGAAAAAAAGTGAAGTTTTACTCACACGCTGACATCCATATTTACTTCTGTAAACACAGCGTGCTGCGTGTGACGTCACGCTTTCTTCTGCACACGCACATCACTTCAGGGCTGGAGTCTGTTCACCTTGGAGTCTGATGACGGTCGCATTTAAATTATAATGTGAGTGACCACGAAAAATAATTAGATCTCAGCAAAAAAAAAAAAATCAGACCTGAGCATTAAGACGGGCAGTGTGCGTGCAACCTTTGCTTCCTGCAGTCCTGCATTTGAATTAACCCTCCACACACTGAGATTGTGACTCTGACTCTGTACATCAGCGGCATATATGAATGATCTGATCCTGAAAGAAGCAGGACTGAACAACAGGTTTTAGCTGAGCATCAAACAGAGCTCAGTGTCAGAAATTCTCCCAGATTACAAGCACACTGATTGGTGTTTTTGTTCAAGAAACTGAGCTTACTGTAGGCCAAGGTGGTGGAATTCGTGGAACCAATCACTAAAACCTCAGTTTTATCTTTGTTAAACTTGATAAAATTCTAAGACAGCCAGCATTTGACATGTGTTAGGCAGGTAAACATTATCAAGGCTGCTGGGTTTGTCAGATCAGAGAAAAAGCTGAGTGTCATCTGCAAAGCAGTGGTGGTGATACGATGGCTCTAGATCTGGCTGAGAGGAAGCATGGATACTGAAAACCAAAGGGAGCTAAGGATAGAGCCTTGAGGAACACCACAGTAAAGAGAAAGAGAGACTTGAAAGAGTTTCGAAATTGGTCTACAATTAAATGATAGTGGATTTTTCAGTAGTGGTCAAGGTTTAAAAACAGCACAGACTAATAAACTGAAAGAACAAAATGAGAGATTGTAAGAAAACTCTCTTTGATGGTCTGATGCGCCTCACCTCATTGCAGGACGTGCCGTATGAATGTTTGGGGTTGCAGTTGCAGCTCTGACAGCCGGCGCCACTTGCCATGTTCCAGGTATCAGGTGCACAGCGGTCGCAGTGTTGGCCAACCACGTTGGGCAGGCAGCGACACTGACCGCTGCTGCGGTCGCAGTGACAGTCAGAAGACGACGGACAGCTGGAGGGTTCGCTGCCGAGCCGGTTACAGATGCACTCTGAGGGAAAACCACACCAGAGTCCAAACAGATTTCAACAGATTTAACAAAGTGACTGGTCAGATCCAATAATGGTTTGATTCAAGTAGATGTGAGCCAATCATTTCTGCCCTTTCACTTGAAGTCTCACTTTAATCTAACAGCTGTTCTGTTACCTGTCTCTCTTGGTCTCAATGCTGTCTTAATGGTGGTTACTATGGTAACCTGTCATACTCACTCCTGCAGTCCTGTAGCAGAGCATCACCGTAGTATCCCAGCATGCACCTGTCACAGGCGGCGCCCTCAGTGTGGTACAGGCAGTGCTGACACTCGCCGGTCTGGGCATCACAGGACTCGGGGTCCAACAGGTCGATGTTGTTGTTGCACCGACATGGCTGGCACCGCCCCCCCACCTCCTCTGGGTTTCCGTAGTAACCAGGTGAGCACTCATCACAGCGAACACCTGCAGGGCAAAGGTCAGAGGTCACAGACAGAAACAAAGTGAATTTCAGGTAGGAGCAGGTGGTCCTTCCTCAGGTGTGGCTCAGAGTGACACCAGTACAGCACCTCCTCTTACCTGAAAGCTCCGCCCAACACACCGTCTCACACGGAGATCTAACCAGCGACAAGTCAGAAGCCAGAGATTTGAGCTGCTTTAACCCTGACAGCCACAGTCAGAGGACCCCACTGACTGGTGGCTCTCAGAGCAAACAGAAACTGGTGATTCATGCATCTGTCAGCAACTGATTTCAGCTTCCCTAACAATAGGTAATAGCATGAAACTGTAATAACACACCTGAAATCACATTCCTTCAAAATGAAAGTCCGTCTGGTTCCTCAGGCAGCAGCTGTCAGCATCAAGACAAATAAAAGATCTCAGAAAACTTCCTGTGGAGAACCGCAGCTTGAGGCCATTCACGTCTAAACCTGTCCGCAGTTAAGCTGACTTTCCAAAAAGGTTCTACTGAGTTTCTACTGTGACATCCTTTAAAAGGATTTCTGAAAAAACCCATCATGTTTTATTTTTACGTACACCTCTGTGTTTAAGTTTTTACATCAGTGATAATAATGTTGCACAGTCCTGTGAAAGAGTCCACTCACAGCTTCCACAGGAGTTCAGAGGTCAGCATCAGCCAGGTCCCTGGTTTGATTTCAGGTGGGGACAAAAGCCCCTTCCACCCTTCCACACCAGACTGAAGTGGACACGTTTGACCATAATGCACAACACCAAACTGAGCATATCAGCACAAACACCTCATAGCAACTGTCAGCATGGTGGTGGAGAGATGATTATTTGGGCTTGTCATGCAGCCACAGGACCTTGGCAACTCTCAGTCATTGAGTCCACCATGAACTCCTCTGTGTACCAAAGTATTACAGAGTCAAATGTGAGGGCATTTGTCCCACAGCTAAAGCTTGGACCAAACTGGATCATGCAACAGGACAATGATCCCAAGGAAAGCATCAAATCTCCAACAGAATTGCTGAAAAAGAAAAGAATCAAGGTGCTGCAATGGCCCAGTCAAAGTCCAGACCTCAACCCCACTAAAATGTTGTGGTGGGACCTTAAGAGAGCTGGGCATAAATGAACAAAACACTGTAAAGTGGAGTGGGCCAAAATTCCTCCACAAGCATGTGAGAGACTGATCACACAGAAAACCATTGCTGCAACTTATTGCTACTGCAGGAGGTTCTACAGCTGCTGGATCAGGGGGTGTACTTAGTTTGTCAGAGGACTGCTGATCAGGTAGATGCAACAGAAGGCTGAAGCAGAAGGAAACTAAAATCTGCAGCACAAACTGAAACTCAGCTGAAACTTCAGACATAATGATGTTTAATGATGTTCAGGATCTCCATCCATAAACATTCAACCTGACCAATACAGTGGCCAGATTTAGCAGCGACCAATCAGATATCCACATGACAAACATCTTACCTCTGCAACCACCTCTGTGTCAATAAAGTTTTAGCTCCATGTCAACAAAGTTTTTACCTTTGTATCCCTTGTTGCAGACACAGGTGGCGTGTTGGGAGTCCTCGCTGCGGTAGCAGCTTCTTGCAAACTGGCGAGGGCTGCCGGGGCCATTGGGACACATGCAGGGCCGACAGTGGTCACCTGACCCTAATGTTGGGTCACCATAGTAACCGTCCTCACACCTAAACAAAGATCAGAGATATGATGTCATCCTAATAAAGAAGCGTGATGGTGATTGGTGGACGGATGGTAGGCTTGGTCACCTCTCACAGGTGTGTCCCGTGCTGTGGTCCCTGCAGTCGATGCATCGCCCGGTGTCAGGGTCGCAGGCGTCGGCGTGACCATTACAGGAGCAGGGGCGGCAGGCGGGGAAACCCCAGTGACCCACCAGGCAGCGATCACATGTACGGCCGAACACGCCAGCAACGCAGGAACACTGACCGGTCAGCTGATCGCAGAAGACGCTGCGAGAACCCAGAGGGTCGCACGCGCAGGCTGGCAAACACACAAACAAGCAGCAGGGTTACACGTAAACATACAAACATACAACACACAAACATACACAACACAAATAAACAGGAGGTTTACATGCAAACACACAAACATACAATGCACTAACACACAAACAAGCAGCGGGGTTACAAGTAAACATACAAACATACAACACACAAATGAACAGCAGAATTACACACAAACATACAATGCACAAACATATAAACATACAAATATACAACACACAAACAAGCAGCAGGGTTAAACGTAAACATGCAAACATACAACACACAAACAAGCAGCAGGGTTACAGGTAAACATTCAAACATGCAAACATACAACACACAAACGAGTCACACAGCTACCTGTAAACATAAAAACAAACACACAAATATACAACACACAAATGAACAGCAGGGTTACACACAAACATACAATGCACAAACATAAACATACAAATATACAACAAACAAACATGCAAACATACAACACACAAATGAACAGCAGGGTTACATGCAAACATGCAATGCACAAACACACTGACATACAAACACAAACATGTCTTCTCTGAAGCGCTGCACTTTTTTTGCGGTCTTCTGTTGGGGTTGGGCGGGTCGAACATGGCGGGTTTTCATGTGGTCACATGATCACTGCATCACTGTCTTTGTTTATTTTTAGGCATACGTTTATAAAATAATGAGCTGTTACGGTGCAGGAAATGTGCATAATTCATTTTGGGGGGTTAATAAGCAGCAAACCGGCCATCTGTAAAGGAAAATTTAGAACGTTTTTGTTTTTTGTGTGTGCGTGTGAAAATATCAAGCCCAGCGGGCGGGGCAAATGTCACAGAGGAGGCGTGTCCAGCCATCAGTACCATCATGGGCTGAAGGATCTGTGTTTCCTCACCCTTGTTTGTTTGTAAATACACCATTTTGATTTTTCTTTCTAAATATTGTGCACTTCAGGAGGTCGGCAGAATCAAAGCTGCTTTTGCAGAAGTTAGAGAGAACCCCACGGCAAGGCTTACTGATTACAGATGGAGACTGATTATAGATTACTGATTACAGGTGGAGGAGATTCTGACCTCGGCAGCCATTGGGTCCGAACTGGAACGTGGACGGTGAACATCTGTCACAGTTCCTGCCGACCACGTTGGGGCGGCACTGGCACTGACCGCCGTGAGGGTTGCACACGGTGCTGAGAGAACCCTGAGGGTCACACTGGCATTCTGGGAAATAGAGTCAGACGTGTTAGATGAACAAGAAGACAGAAACGCCTCCATGAAGATGGATTTACAAGTCTGAGGAATGTGCAGAAGAAGAAACCTGTGGAGGAAGAGAAGCCTGAGGCCAAAGATGAGATGATGAGTAACACAGAGAGGAGGATGAAAATGTGAGGGATCAAAGATCACTGTTGGAATGAAGAACAGAGATACAGACAGAAGTGTTTGAACCTGCAGAGCTTCTCCCTACCTCCTCTCTGATCTCTGTGGAGGATCGCATTTTAGATGTCTGATCTTTGGCTCTGACTTTAAGCGAGTGGAAGAACCAGCTGTTCTTTAAATCCCTAAATTTGCCTGAATCTAAACCAGGTTCATGGGAAACCCTGAGGCAGATTCCTCCTTTCTGGTCCCAGAAACATGTTCATGTTCTCCTCCTGACCCTCCGTGATGTTCTTCTCTGATGTTCTTTGCTATGATTCTTTAGATGTTCTCATAAAACTGCTCCTGAATCCCCAAAAGTGAAAAACTGACTCTGTGGGAGGTTTCAGTCCCTCTCTGTTGAGGTTTGGTACCTACCTTTTTGAGAGCTCAGATATCGATCTGTCAAATTCATAAACTTAGAGCAGACTGTGCGAGATCGTTAAGGTGGAATCACAGTGTTAAGGTGGACTACCTTTGGCTCCTTGGTGCAGCATGGCAGAGATGCTGAAGATGAAGTTTCTGCAGATGTCGGTCATCGGCGTCTTCACGACGCTCTGACTGTTCTCCAGGCAGCGATAACGCTGAAAAGTTTCCCAGGCAGTATTCCCGCTGGAGTCCCCACCCTCTGAGCCCGTGAAGATCTCCAGATTCTTACAGTGAGGCATCAGCACGATCTGACACAAAGAGGACAATCAAACTCTGCATCCTGGAGGCCATAAACATCACTTTAACATTCATATCTCATTCCAAACTGTCCTCCTCCCATGTTCCACCAAGCTCTGCAGAAAGGAGCATTTTCCACTTCCTGTTCCCATTTCTGGAAGTCAGTTTGTTGAAATGATGTTTGCGGTGTTAGAGGTTATCACGTTCATTACTACATTTTGTTTGAAATATTGTGCTCTGAATGTTGAGCTGTTTACACTTTTAGTGAAACCTGGCCCCCGAGGCCCCTGAGGCCCCCAAGGCCCGGCAAACTTTAAACTGCAGCAGTGGCAATGTGCAGGAGAGACCTGACCTCTCTAAGGGGCCCCGCTGACTCCACTCACTCAGAAATTGTCCTGAAAAGTTTTTATTGTGGTTAAAAAACTGAAAAGTTTTATTGTAAATTGTGAAAAAGGAACTTTTGTGTTATTAAATTACATTTTGACAATAAAAATCAAATTTTCTTTCAGACAGTGATGTATTATGGGGCCTGGCTGAGGTCTGTGCCCTTTAAGTTATTCAGTACAATGTAGTATTTTAAATTACTGTTGGATACTTCATATATAGTCTTTGTTTCTATTATAGTATGTTCTGGTATATTTTATACATCTTATTTTTGCGCATTCACCTTACAAGCTGGTTCGATTCCAGGTGGGGACACAAGCCCCTCTCACCATGGAGGGCTTTGCCAGGAAGGGCATCTGGTGTAAACCCTCTGACACATTACCGATGCAGATTAATCTGCTGTGGCGACCGCTTGGTGGAGAATACAAGGGGGCAGATGAAAGGTACATACATAATTTGTATATTTTATTTTATATGTACGTAATTTAGAAATATAAAAACATGTATATATTACCGCTTATGAACTGTTTATACACATGTTGTTGTGTACTTGCTGCTGTAACACGAGAACATCCAAGCCTGGAATGAATAAAGGAAGGCCGGCCTGCCGGCCAGTCAGTCATGATGTCTTTTTCTAAAGCATCCAGTGGGCCGGACTGGAGCCTTTGGTGGGCGGGTTTAGGCCTGCAGGCCGTAGGTTTGTATATTTTATTGTGTTTTCCAGATCACCGGTGTAGGCGTGCTGGTTTTGTGATAGTGGAAAGTGTGTATTTTAATGATGTAAAAACAGTCAGGGCAGCTGTAGTCCAACAGTCACATCATCCTATCAAATTACAGGTAAACAGTAAACAATGAAAAGTCAGAGCTAAAACAAGAAAACAGTCAAAAGTTAAACTGGAGGAATTCTCAATTTAAAAAGTGAAGCCAGCAGACTCCTCCCACCACAGTGAACCACAGAACGCCACAGGAAGTCAGTCCTACCTGTGGACATCAGGCTCTGTAACTCCTCCTCCTTGTGACTCCTGGGCTTCTGTCTTTGGACATATCGTGTGTGCAATGTAAATACTACTATTTAACTCTGGAGAAGTTATGCTACATATTGCACGTAGGGTTTATATATTTTCATCTTCAGATTTTCTATCACTCATATTTCTGTATGTTTAACGGAGCGTCTGTAACGCAAGTAGGTATGCATAGTTCCCACATGACGTCACAACATATGACCGGCCGCCATTGCTACAGGCAAACTGTAGGCGGCTGTGCATTCAGGACACTTGAGGAAACGTCTCCAACCCAACCATTAACAAACTGATTGTACGCCTCCAGTGACTTGCAGGCCTGGAATTGATCTTTGGGAAAAAGCTGCCTGCCAATACAAGATAATACACGTCTTAGACCCCCATTCCACTGGTGCCGATCGATGCCATTCTGACCGGCTGTTATCGGCAATACCGGGACTATATTGGGAATGCAATGGGAATTATGGTCAGTTCACCGCCAATAAAACGTCTTTCATCGGCGGGTAATCAGTTGAACACGGCAGCGCGAGCAGCACAACCAGGCATACATCGTGAGTGCATCCTGAACGCCGTGGCAACGCGCCGGGGTCACAACGTGAATGCCAACCTTTTGACAGGAACCCAATTTTCAGCCGTTTCTCGCCGTTTTGATCTGGAACGCTAAATCGGCACTGATCGCCATAATCGGCGCTATTGCAGCTTCAGTGGAATGGGGGTCGTAGTATTGAATTGGTGGCAATGCTGAAACTTCATGATTCAGCTTTTTCTTTGCTGACGAGTATGGATTCACACCTATTACACCGATTTTCTCATCATCTCTCTTTCTAGCCTCCATAATTAACGATTCTACAAAGTCTCTCCTTTTGCCTTTCCATGATTTTGATCATAAGTTGAATCCGACATCAAAACAGTTTAAATTTCACGGGGGAGGTAAACAGCAGTGTCTGTAAATAAGTACAGCTTGCCAACAAAGATGGCGTCACTAAGGAGGTCACTTGACCAAAAAATGTGTCTGTGGGAACTATGTATAAATAAACCTCATGACAGTGTTTATGTCATGGTGTCAGGGATTCAGCCAGGTTTTCTCTCTCTCTCTCCTTGCCTGACCGGGCTTCCCCGCCCCGGGAGCCGCCCTCCTCAGCTGGCAGCAATCAACGGATGCACCTGTAAATTCTCACTGCTCCCCATAAAGTCTTCAGTTCTTCTCTCCACCATCACCGGATCGTTCTGCTAAACCAAGTGGTAACAAGTCTAGAGTGAGCTCTGTTTCCTGGTTTCTTATCTTTTCTGGCGTCAGCCCTCAGCCTGTATGTGTTAAACCAGTCTCCGCCTGCTAGTTTTGCTAGTTTTTTTGATGAAGAACCATGATCTAATCATTGTATGCAACATTCAAATCTGTCCTCTGCTCTGTGAGGAGGAGGAGTTCCTATGAACTGTGGCCTCAGCTCATTGATGCGCTGCTGACACCGTGGAAGCTGTCAGGAAGGTTCACTGAAGTTGGCTTTAGTCATGTGACCATGATGTAGCTTGTTAATAGGCTAAAGGAGCATTTTACTTGAAGTGATTTACAATTTCAAAATCCTGACAGTTGCGTGACCTCACGGAGATTGAGAGTGAAAATTCCCACAGAGAAAATCTTCTGTGAGGCTCTAAAAACCTTTTGGAAGAATCCAGCTGGCTGTCCATTGACGGAACCAGGAAGTCCTAACTTCAGGCTCAGACTATAGAAAACCTCCATCACTGCAGAGCTCTACAGAGAAGACGGTGGTTAAGCCCCACTCACACCCGAGGGACCATCACGGCTCCTCTTTGTCTCCTTGAGGAGCCTCTACATGGCTTCCAGCTGCCTAAAAGTTTCAATGCAACTGTTATCGAGTCCTCACCGAGTCAATAAGCGTGTACGGAGACTGGATGTCGCTTAGGGCCGAGTACAACGACAGGCTGAGGCGCACAGTGTAGTTCAGACCTGACTCAAAACAAACCGGTCTGGGAAGGACCACGTACCTGTGGAGACAGGTAATATCTGGATTAGATACTGACACACTGGGGTCAGAAAAAGATATGAATCAAAGAAACTCTATTCATAACAGCAGTCACCTCAGTGAGCTTTATACTGTGAGATAAAGACCTCCAACGTCAGAGAGAAACCCACCAATCAGACATGGTAACAGGAGGAAGGAAAAACTCCCTTTTAACAGGAAAAGACCTCCAACAGAAGATGTAAACACTGATGGTTTTTATCTTCATGTGATGGTAACAGAAGGACAGATCAGTGGCTTAAACTCACTCTGATGTTTTCAAACAACTTCTGCATGAAAATTCCTCACTTTCACATTTTTAGAAGAAAATGTTCTTTGGTGGCTTCTGACCGTGAACCCGGGTGCAGTGAGATTGTCTGGTTGTCATCATCGGGCACCGTGTTGACACAGCGGCTGTCTGCTCTGATTGGTCCGGGCCTCATCACTGTCATCAGAACCTCCTCCCATTGGTCGGGTAACTGCAGAACAAACAAACGTCACAGATTTTAATGGAAACTTGGTTTGTTCGTCTCTCTAATCATTTTCTTTCTTTGTTACAAACAAGGTCTTTCATTTATTATTTCTGCATCAAACAGAGCTGACACAGGAAGTTTGTGTTTGATATGGACCTGTCTCAGTCCACCTTTTTTTTTTGGGCCAAGATGGCGGTGCGACGGTAGCGCGCGGCCACTCCAGAATCAAGGGGTGCTTGTTCCCCTGTGATTGTCCATGTTCTGACCCGGCATTCAGGTGTTCGGGTGTTGTGGACGCCGGGACGGTGGTGTTTGTGTTCGTAAGTCGGAGGTTTGAGGACGACCAGACGCCGTTGTAGCTCCGTCCACGGACGAGACTAACTGGCGATCCGGCGGCGTTGTTTGTCATGATCGCTAACTGA
>VUQH01080649.1:0-16307 GCA_015106775.1 Etroplus canarensis | reverse complement strand
AGATATTTGGCCTTTCCCTTCTAAGTTAGCAAGTGTCATTTCCTCTAATTTAGATAAAGATGGTATACACATTTTCTGTTTGTGTTTTGAAGAAATATAAGCAGAACACCATCTGAATAAAGGTCCTTCACCTTTTGAATACCTTTTGCATTCCAGGACCTAAATCCCTCATCCTTCCAGCCCGGTGTAAACTGTTCATTCCCCCAGATAGGAGTAAATTGAGACAATACGGGCATATCACCTATATGTTTGTGTGCAGCATACCAAATGGATATCGTATTCCTAAGGAAAGGGTTTTTTGTACGCTTTGTAAGTGCTTTAATATCTGAAAAATATAAGTACAGACAGACCTCGTAGTATCTTAGTACCAGAGTGCAGACTTACTTGTGGTCCCAAGAGTTTTCAAAAGTATAACTGGAGACAGAGACTTCAGCCATCAGTCTCCTCTCCTGTGGAACCAGCTCTCAGTTTGGGTTCAGGTGACAAACACCCTCTCTACCTTAAGATTAGGCTTGAAGGTTTCTAGTTAGGGCTAGATCAAATGACACTGAAACCTCCCTAAAGTTAAGCTTGCTATATGCTCAGGCTTCTTGGGAATGTCCTACGATGCACTGATTCCTTCTCCTCTACTCCAATTGTTTCACTCTCCACGTGTTTATATGCCACCATTTCCTGTCATTAACATTTGTCTTCTCTCTACCATAGTTTATGTTTTGTCCTTTTTGTTGTTCGTGGTCTATCTATGCTCTTTTCTGTATCTCTTCTCTTTACCCTCATCCTCCAAGCAGTTGTGGCAAATGGCTACCCCTCTCTGAGGCTGCCATAGATCTCTTACTGTTAAAATGTAGTTCTCCTTTTCCACTGTCACCGAGTACTTGCTGATTTTGTCTCTAATATTTTAATGTCTATATCATAATACTGTAATGTCCCTACCTTAGAAAGCAAGATGGATGATGTTATGAACTGCTGCTATATAAATAACAATTAATTGAATGAGTGTGACTTTAAATCAGAAAAATTTAAAGTTAAACAGAAAAGTAAACAGAGTAATGTTAACAATTTAATACTTCAACCCCTGGACACTCATGGCAATAATTTAGTTGTGTGTGTAATCATGAGTGGTGTATATTTTTGTGAAAAAAGATACACTGCTTACATGATAATTAATCAACTTTTAGGAATCTGATTATTGCAGACTTGTGAATCACTTTTAATCAACTTGTGTTAATCCTATAAACTTTTATTTTTCATCTATTACTCTGCAGCCCTGTTTGTAATTATATAATGTGCTTAGAGAGCCTCACCAAGAAAAGAATTATGGGAAATAATATGCAACTCTTAACTGCAGAAAGAGAGTACAACAAAAGAAAGCCAGAGACAATTAGCGTATAATTCTGGCAAATGCCCAACAGTGTACTTTTGATTTTCTCATTCACTTGTGTTGTTAAGATGCCATTTATCTAAACTCAAGTAGGCAGATACTTGAAATGATTCAAACTGAAGACCAGAGCTTTTAATATGCTTGCCATAATTATATTTTTTTTAATATGAAAAAGGTTATTATTATCATCAGAAATATGCTATATGGGTACAAGTATTGGGCCACACTGCTTAATCACTTAATTCAAGTATTTTATTCAGTCCCATTGCCACAGGTGTATACAATTCCTCACCTCGCTATTCAGTCTGCTTTTACAAACATCTACAAAAGAACAGCTCATTCCAAAGAACCCACTGAATTCAAGCATGGTACTGCAGTAGGATGCCACCGTTGCTACGGGTCAATTTCTTCACTGCATGTGGTGTTAATGCAAAGTGGAGGTGTTTAGGAACCACAGCAACTCAGCCACGAAATGGCAGACTGTGACAAAGTGGATGAGCACTTTGGTCATTTCTGTTCTCACCACTTGTCTCATCTATGTTTCTGACACTATATTATTTTGAATATATGTTTATTTGCTCTGATTTGTCAATTGCTAAATAACACTGCTTCACTCACTATCCTGGGTTTGTTTGTGTTAATATGTTATAGTTTACATCTAAGCATGGAGCAGATTAAAGCAAACACATAAGTTACTGTAGTCTCAGTTCCTTTTTGTTATGTTACAGGTTTAAATATCTATCGTTTATACTTACCATTAATTGTTTGTTTTCCCAAGTGAGGTTGCGTTGCGTTGCGTTGCGTTGCGTTGCGTTGCATTGCGTTGCGTTGCGTTGCATTGCGATGCGTTGCGTTGCGATGCGCATCGCATGTACCCTTAGTTTTTTGTTATTCAAGTTTATTTTTAGGGGAAGTTATTTTGGTTTATGTTAACATGTCATGGAAAGCACTGTAAATAAATTTCTCACCTCTGGAACGTAAAATGTCTGCTGAGTCTGCCTACCTACCACCTTCCTTGACCCTCATGCTAGACTATTTCACACAGACCATGTAAAATTACAGTGAGGGGTTGCTAAGTGCTGAGGTGCATAGTGCATAAATGTCACCAAGGCTCTGCTGACTCACCTGCAGAGCTCCAAATCTTCTCTGGCATTAATATAAGCGCAAAAGCTGTGCGCTAGGAGCTTTATGGCATATCAGCGGCCAAGCAGCTGCATGCAAGCATTATATCACCAAGCCCAGTACCAAGCATCAGACAGGGTGGTGTAAAACACACTGCCACTGGACTCTGGAGTAGTGGAAACATGCTCTGTGGAGTGATGAATCATGCTTCTCCATCTGGCAGTCTGATGGACAAGTCTGGGTTTGGCGAGGTCGGGAGAAAATGACCTGCCTGACTGCATTATGCCAGCTGCAACGTTTGGTAGAGGAGGCATAATACTATAGGGTTGTTTTGGGGATTGGCATGGGCCCCCTTTGTTCCAGAGAAGGGAAATATAAATGCTTCAGCTTACCAAAACCTTTTGGATAATTCTATGCTTCCAGTTTTGTGGCAACAGTTTGGGGAAGGCCTTTTTATGTTCAAGCATGACTGTGCCCCAGTGCACAAAGCAAGGTTCATAAAGGAATGAATAAATGAGTTTGGCATGGAAGAATTTGACTGGTCAGCACAGAGCCCTGACCTCAACCTTATCAAATACCTTTGGGATGAACTAGAACAGAGACTGTGAGTCATGTCCTCTTGTCCAATATCAGTGTCTGACCTCGCAAATGTTCTTCTGGATGAATGGGCAAAATTTCCCACTGCCACAATTCAAAATCTTGTAGAGGAAGATGACTGCAAAGCTGTAAATGAAGGACCAACTCCATATTAAAGTATGTGGATTTAGAATGGGATGCCATAAAGGCTCCAGTATGTTTAATGTGTAAGGGACCCAATATTTTTGTCTATATTGTGTGTAAATGTATGGCCACCACTACAAACTAATGAAAAACATTAAAACTAAAACAAGAAAGAAAGAAAGAAAGAAAGAAAGAAAGAAAGAAAGAAAGAAAGAAAGAAAGAAAGAAAGAAAGAAAGAAAGAAAGAGAGAAAGAAAGAAAGAAAGAAAGAAACAAACAAACAAACAAAGATTATTGTTATTGTATCTACAAATATTTCTAATTATACATTAATACGAAAAATTAACATGAAATGAGCATTAGAAGAATCTGTAGGGACTCGCTGTTAAAAGGTGAATTGAGTAAAAATGGGAGAAGTCTTACATAATAAGTTTGTATCCAATTAAGCCCTCTCCTGAGAGTGAGGAATAAGCTTAGGTAACAACATATACTGCCAATTAACTTAATAAGAATGATGTCTGTCATGTCAGTTTTTTTAGTCATGTCAAAAATAATTTCATTCATTTGTACACAGCAGGCTGTGATACAAGTTCTATGTATGCTGCTGTTTTATGTAATAAAAACAACAACAAACAATATGATCAAATAGTTATAATGTAATGATTATATTGCAGAATATGTAATGATGCTGAATCCATTAAAATTTTGGTGTATTGTCCATCCAATCAGGATTCTTTAAAAAGTATTTTCTTTTGTAGTACATTTTGATGAACATATAAATGAAATATATGTAAATTTTCCTTTAATGCAATTTGAAAAACTACTTTTTACACTGTTGCAGTAGTAATCACAGTAATTATTAAGTACCAGTAATACTTTACTTTATATCTGGGTTCAGTGTATGGTACTTTTCTGTGTATTATTCCTGATTGTATACAAAAAGTATGAATTTAAGCAATTACAAGAGAGCATTTATTGTGACATCTGTTGTGATTTTGTTAAAAATATTTTGTCATTTTAATGTGTTTATCAGAATCAATGTCTGGAAATTACTCTGCCAGCACTGGAACCAGTGTGACCAGTGTGACAACAACCTTTTTGATTTTGATCATATTATTTATAACAGACATTTAAGCTGTTGTTGCTAGAATACAATCAAACCCATGGGTTTGGATCATTCATTTCAAAGGTCCTTTTAATCTTTGCCATGCATTTGTATGTAGGAGTATAATTCTGAGTAGCCTAGATATGTGCTTTAACCCTCAGAAGCCTAATCTACACCATTAATGGACTTTTTTGTAGAAGTTAATTAACCATTTTCAGTGATAGAGGCACAGCAATCCCAGCAGAGAGCCATATAAGGAGGGAGAGACGGTGGCCGATTATGCTGTTGCCTAGCAACACATGTACAAAATTTGAAGTGATTTAGTGCCCCCATACTGGTTATCATGGAGGTCATATGTTTACTAAATCCACACCGTGTGCTGGCTGTCACACAGGGTTGTCAACACATCAGCACGAGTACCTGTCTCTGTCCTGCTCAGTGCATGTTGACGGGTTGATGCCAAACATGTTAAAGCTGCAGCTGTTAAATCATGACTGGCTAATTCCATGGATTTGTGGAAAAAGCATTTCTTTTGAATGAGTGGCAAATGCAACATCCGAATCCCAAAGGGGGAAAAAGCTAGTCTCTTACAGTTGTGGGATTTAACTTCTTTGCATAGTTGATCCCTACGGGAAGGTAAAATACGGGCAAAAACACCAAGAAGAGAAACAAAACCTTTGAAAATTTGGTAGATGTTTCAGACAAGGTTCCTGAAATATCATTAGCCAGCACACATCAGTAATTCTTACATCCCACAATACCTCACTATGCGTGTAAATAATCTGGCAAAAGCTGTTTGTTATCAAAAAAAGTTCTCTCAGCTTGTTTTGCCAGTTTGTAAATTGTGTGTGTTTATATTTGTGTGTGTGTGTGTGTGTGTGTGTGTGTGTGTGTGTGTGTGTGTGTGTGTGAGAGAGAGAGAAAGAGAGAGAGAGAGAGAGAGAGAGAGAGAGAGAGAGTAAAGGAGACTTTCAACATCATTCAACATCACCTTGTGAGGTAGTCGCTTTGACATGAATGATGGACTGCAGGAACAGGGATGTGCCTTTTTTTCTTGCCAATCTGAGACTTGAGTGAACAGCACCGGAGATTGCATTACCTCCCCATTGGCTGTTTACAAAGCCTAAGTGATAAGAGAAATGAGTTAGTAAATAACTAAGACGTCCCTTTAAGCTCTCTTCCTCTGTGTGTCTGTGTGTGTGTCTGTGTGTGTTTGATACACTCATCTACTAAACAGTTCTCAATTAACTGGGTGATTGTTTTCACTAGATTGGCCCCCGTGATTAGCAAGTGTGTCCCAAGTCTAAGTGTATTTGTGCTGTGTTTTAACAGTTTCAAGGTTGCCCTGATCAAGGTCATATTGAAAGAGATCCTCATTAGATGTGTATAATACATGATGTATAATATCAATATATTTACGTCTAATGCTGTCAGCATTACCAAGCACTGTCATTAAGGGGAAATCTGCTTGTTTTCGATTCAATAAACTGTTTAGTGAGGCTTACTGATCTGACTTGGATATTGCTGATTATACACTAAAAAAACTCATAAATCTTATATTGGTCTATGAGATTAGGTCATTTAACTGAATAGCAAAAGATACTGCGACACATCCCCATGAAAAACTATTTTCAAGCTTTCAGTGTCTCCATGCATCATGCAGTTTCCGCTACTGCAACCACATATTCTAAGCTCTCTAATTTAAAGCTACCAAGACTGATGGTGGGTTCCAGAAAACATTTTTTTAATTTAGCTTGATGGAGTGCTTTTACATCCTCTGCAGTAATTGGCATCCATTAGTGGTCTCTTTGCTATCATCGCAATGGTTTTCAATATCATAACTCTTATAGCCATATGGTTGGAGTTTTGCATGCCCCTGAATGGTGCAAAATCCCACCCATCATTATCCACTTCCACATAATTTTGTTTCTTTTGCATTAAAAAAGCTGTGGAACACAGCTCAAAATAAAAGCTCACCCTTTTCTCCTTGCTGCACAGATAAATCTGAGGCACTCAGCATGAAATTAAGAATTGATTATTGTAAGATGATTCTGCTTGGTTAACTGGTTTCAGTGGCATTCACTTTTACAGACTGACACGTCATCCTGTCCCTCGGGCCCTGGCATTAATTCTTTTAAATCTGTGCAGGTGACCTCACTGTTTAAAGATTTACACTGGTGGGGTTTTGCTTCTAATGTCCTTGCCAATAAGAGCCTGGAGCTCACTAGTGGCAGCCACAGCTCGTATTGCCTTAACAGATGAAGAACAGAGGAATCGGCTAGGCAGGCTCTCATACATCTCTTCTACAATTATAGCTTACTCCCCATCATAAACTCTTTTTGTCCTTCATTTTGTTAAAGCTTTGCTTGAGGCATGGGTAATATGAGGAGAATAAACAACTTGTTTTCTGAGATGCACTGCATTGTGGTGGCAGACAGTCAGTGACAGGTATGACAGCAATGTTCTCATGAGTAAAATTTTAAGGACAAAGCTATTGTATCTTTGATGAGTTGTTGTTCCACCCTCACTGTTGTGTATTGAACTCAGAATTTCTCGACAAAGAAGATGCCTCCCTTTGTGATGAATGACTGCAATTAATGCAACAAATTTTCCCCTCAAGTACAGTAAAACTTGGCTTATAAGTGCATCCAGTATGTGTCAGTGTGCATTTTAACAAATATGATACAGTAGTCCAAAAATGTCCTCACAAAAATATATAGAAAACACTTTGAAAAACCCTGATTTCATACATCTACTGGAAACAGATCAACTCACACCTTGGTCGTAATGCTACACAATGTGTGGTCCAGACAGGAACTGAAATCTTGAGATAAGTCTCTGGGGGTTAAGGACACACACAGAGAAGCAGTTGGGGAGCTTAACTGGTATCTCTTCTGCCTATGTCCCCATTTCTTTCTTCAACATAGCCTCTTGTTAAAGACTCATTGTTAAACTAATCTGAAGAAAATCTGTCCTGTAGATGATTATAATTAGGTTCCATTCTTTAATAAGGCAAATCAGATAAATGCTCTCATGCTGACAACCAATTATAAGAGCCAATAGCGGATAGGGCTCAGAGAAAAAAAAAGAGTTGTATTGATTAGATGTCATTTTCTTTTCTGTTGTAGTTTCTTTATTGTTTTTATTATTTTACCTGCCACTGGCGGGTAGATACAAATCATTTCTATACAACAGACGTGAAATAGCATAACTAACTAACTAACTAACTAAAAGCATTCAGTGTTTTCTCATGGTGCACAAACTTTGCTCAATTCCCATGCCTACATGCTGTCAACCGATATCCAGCAGAAATAAAAGAAAGGGAGATTTTGTCACTTTAGGTTCTCTTTCGTAAGACAGGGCATTGCTTGCATGGTCTAAGAAGGATTCACTCTTCGATTTTCTTTTGTTCCTTATGTTTTTTTTTCCCCCTTTCTTTTAAAGTTAAATACTGGGTGGAGTTTAGGGGTCTCCCAGAGAAGCCACACTTAATCAATAGCAGCTTGCTACAAGTGGGTACCTAATTTATCTTCTGCTTTGTCTTCGCTACCACATGATGGAAATACTTTCTATCACTGTTCTGATTCTTACTCTGTTCATTCTTGTGTCTCTTGTGTCTGTAGTCAACCAATCTCACTCACTGCCTCCTTTCTGTGTCTGTCTTTTTTCTTTCCTCTGGCTCCACAGCTCAGTGCTCCCCACATTTGCCTGTGGCCAAATGACCACCCATTCACTATGTTCCCTGATACAACAATTCCACCCTGTGCATTGGCCTGATATTTGTCAGCTCAAGGGCTATGGAGGGACTCTGTCTGTCATTTAGTTTGACAGCAGTGCATACTTATTTTCCATTCTATTTTGAGGCTTGATTGACGGGCCGACAGCCTTGACATTCTTGCAGGCGTTGTGGAGCCTGTTATTATGCATACATTAACATTCTGATAAACACATGGTCGGCCATTGAGGAAATAATTACATGCCATCACTCTACTGTCTGGAAAGAGTGTGCTTTGTTGTGTGTGTATGCATGATGCACACACATTCATCTGTGTGTTTCATCTCGTAAATATGATCTCTGTTCCTCTTGTTCCTCCCCATCCATTAATGAGCTTGACAGAAGCTCCTCTGATCTGGAAATCTCATTGTTCACTGCAACTAACACACACACACACACACACACGTGCGTATATATATGTATAGAGAGAGAGAGAGCTTTAAACAATGCTCAACTGGAAACAAGGGGCCCAAAGTGTGCCAAGAAAACATTCCCCACACTATTACACAACCACCACAATCCTAAAAATCTTATAAAAGGCAGAATGGATTCTCACCCTAACATCTGAATGTCACAGCAGACACTCAGACTCATCAAACAAGGCAATATTTTTACCAGTCTTCGGTTGTTCATTTTTGGTGAGCCCATGTGCCCATGTGAATTGTAGTCTCAATTTCGTGTTCTTAGCAGACAGGAGTGGCAACTGGTGTTGTCTTTTGCTGTTCTAGCTCTGCTGCAAGGTTTGATGTGTTGTGCATTTAAGTATGCTCTTCTGCAGACCTTGGTTGTCATGAGTGGTATTTTTTACCCAGAGAACTGCAGCTCACTGGATATTTTCTCTTTTTTTGACCATTCTCTCTAATATTTAGAGATGTTTGTATGCTTGTGAATCCCAGTAGATCAGCAGTATCTGAAAAACTCATACCAGCCTGTCTGGTAACCATGCCACATTTCTTTCCTATTCTGTTGCTCAGTTTGAACTTCAGCAGGTCATTGTCTTGAGTTACTGCCATGTGACTGGCTAATTTAATATTTGTGTTAATGAGCAGTTAACCAGGTATACCTAATATGAATGTATGTAGTATGATATAAGTTTTTAACTACACAAATCACTCATCTTGTATCTGATTCCCTTTAAATCTTGAATGGAACAATGGAAAAATAGAATACAGGCTTCTTTATAAATGTGGTTAAAGGGAATAAAAAATATAAACTGGAACTGGTAAAAAAAATGTTTGCAGATTCAGCCAATGATTAAGCTAATTAGTTGTTTCATTATTGGCTGGAAAATCAGCTTCTCAGTGACTATGAATATCATGGCTCCATGGCATAAAAATAGTTCTGAAAATGAAATCTATTAGAACAACACCATTTACTGCCAGTAATAACATAATAGTAATTTAAATGTTATATATTTATACAGTGTGAAGCGCCTCGAGGCAACTTTTGTTGTGAATTGGCTCTATATAAATAAAATTGAATTGAAATTGAACTGAATATATTTTATAAAGGCATCATGCGGAATATATTCAGTTCCATAGCATGTAGTTAAAACACCTTTCTTAATCCACAAGTTTTCAAAATTGGCATGTAATATATGCAGTATTAAAGCTGACAGTTGGCTCACAATGTTACCTCACCTCACCATAAAAGACCGACTGGCTCATCAGAGTCTGGCAAGCAACATATTGACCAACTGCCCAAAGGTTCCAAGTAGCCACCTAAATCAAATTCTGTTCACAGCACAGTGACACAAAGTATTAATCAAGCAGGCTGTGTCTTGTGACACCTCTGATCTGATTGATGGGTCATGGCAGTGAAAGATCATCAAAGTCTCGGTGGGTTATCCTGCCTCATCTGCTCAACTCTGACATCAACTTTTGAATTCCTAAATATAAACAACTCATTTTATGGAAAGAAGAAAAGCAGCACAGTATTTTGCAGTCTATTAATGTTAAGACTAATAACATGTGTCATAGTCATTATTGCCCCTAGCCCTCCTGTTAGGTCCTGGAGCCATGACACTTTGTGAAATTAATGCATCAGCAAATGCAGCATATCCAGCTATCATAGCCCCCTAACATACCTTTGTAAAACTGTGAAGCAAACAATAAAAAAGGCAAGGAGTTGCAAGTCTGGCAGTTGGTGTCATATTTTGCTATAGTCAGCTAAGCTAATTTAGTGATAACTCTTGAATTTTTTAATGCTCTTGCACCTGGTACCATGCCTTTGTGTGTGCAAGTGTTTACACATTGATTAATTTATGTGTGTAGTTGGTGTGCTTGAGAGATTGAGATTTGGCATGTTCTAATCAGATGACCCGCTGGCTTGAAATTTGTGTTCCTAAGAGATCTGCAACTCCTGTGAATTTTGACTCTATTGTCATGCTGTATGTTTCTAAGAGAAAAGCCCTCTGTAGGCCCCGCAGAGAGACAAAACCTCCTTGGTAAAAGTGCAAATGGCAACATGAAGTATGTCAAGCTGACAAGTAGGACTCACAGGTCCTAAGGGAGCCTTGTTGGTTAACTGCTGTCTACTAAGCACAGTATTTGGAGCAGTTTGACTCCCAAGCTCCTTTTATCTTATGGGGCCCCCATCAGTAAATCAAAGACTGCAAACACTATCTCCCCCTTTGTACCCTGAATAGAGCTCTAGCACTCGTGGGGGAAACGGAGCTTACGTGAAAGAATACCTAATGCCTGTGTGCCATCAGGAGCTGCCCAGCACTAGAGCAGAAAGCGACTGAAAAAGTGAAAGCAATGTGATGTGATCGTTGCGCTCTTTTAACACATAGTTCTAGTGAGAGTGGGGATTTCAATTATTCAACTCTTTTCTTTGCCCTTGAAGTGTACATTCGTCTTGTTTCATTCTCTCTGTGTTAACAAGCGGTGTCTGGTTTGCTCCGGCAAGGATGTGGCTGTCACCACCATTACACTTCAGTGCTTTTTTTGGGGGTGTGGTGGATAAAACACCAAACAAGAGTGTTGTCGTCAGCTAAAAGCAGCTATGGTGACAAATAAATGGATCTGTTGTTTTTAAAAAATAGTCCTCCAAAACATAATAGCAGACCTGAGTAAGCAGGCTCTTGAGGTTTGAGACTGTGGCCATGTGTTGTGAAAATGGATTTAGCGGGTGGAATGGGTGCACAGATTTAAATCTCAGCGAATGCACACAAATCCATCAGGTGAGGTTTTGTAGAGATTTGTATTTTAAATTTGTTGTGAACATTATTACTCCATTCTCAGGAAATTTTAAAAAAAGGCAAGCTTCAGTTTCAGAGTAAAAAAACACGTACTGCTACCAAAGGTTTTACCATGTATTGTGAAAATGGATTTCTAAAGCAAAGTCATGATTAAGTAATGTCAGCATTTCACTCTTTAACCCTTTCATGCATGGTCATCACTACAGTGGACAGCTGATTCAAAAGCCTCTCTCTTTAAAATGCATGGCTTTTGTTGCTATAGTGGCATATCAGCCAACACAGTTCTTGACTGAAGATGCCATAATTCATGCATGAAAGGGTTAGACTTATTTCTTTCATTTAGCCAGTAAAAGTACAGCTAAACCACACTAGGGCTTGATAGAAAGACAGGACTCCCTGTACACAACCTGTAAATGTACAGAATTATGGTGTAGGTACTGCAACACATTGAAAATATCATCAAAGCTGTGGAATTGTAGATTGTACAAACTGTGTTTTCATATATTAAATCTGACATTACTTAGCTAGAATTTAAATTTTAATGTAAATATCAAACACTAAAACACTCAGCTTAGCAAAGTATAGAACAGCTTATAGCTTAAAGCAAAGCTTTTTTCTCCTGCCCTGGATTTCAACATTGTCTCAAGACTGGGTCTTCAACATGTGCCAGCCAGCACAGCTTGAGAGCTTATATTTAGACAAGACTGCCGTCTGCCCCAAAATTACTCATGCTGTGACTCCCCTGGGATTCCTGTTAGCTCATCCAAGGCTCCTTTCTTCAAAAAGGCAAAGGGGCTGTGACCTTTCCTCGCTGCCTGTGGTGTTTGTCCTTTGCATGGTGCCATACCTTGACCTTTTCAGTCCTTTTAGATTTCAGCAGGTAATCAATTAGCTGCTACTTGAATTAACAGTCAAAGGTGAATAAGACTGTGGTGGTATGCCTTGTGTGAAATATTGTTTTTAATGATTTCTGTGTTTAGCTATTCCCTTGGGCATGTGAAGTGAACTCAGGTATGAAGTCTACATCTAGAAGTTACTATTGTGATTGGATTTGTCCTTGAAGAAAGCAGAAAGATAAGAAATGCCTAGAGTGATCTTTAGACTGTTAATAGACAAACTTGAGCCTGTTTTTTCTGTGTTAACTGTTGAGAGAATAGGGTAAAAAAAAAAAAGTAACAAGAAAATGATGGACATTTCAAAAATTCTGCTGTGTTAATTAACCAAGTGCACCAAAAAATTTGATAAGTCAGTATGTCAAGACTTCTCTAATGGCATTCATGTTTTTCAGCCTTTTTATGAATTCACTAGGTTTGGTCATTTTGTAAATACTCAATTATGTTGTCAGTTTTTGTGCAGGATTAAAACATGCCCTCTGATTCAGGAAGTGGCCCTCTCTAGTGACCAAAAATCCTGTTTGCTGGAGCACTGACCTTCAGCCTGTAAAGAAGACTAACCCTCTGCTGGGACAATGAAGCATGATGCTCAAGGCTGCCTCCTCTTGGGTTGGGAGGCTTGGGTTGAGAATTTGCCAGGGATAGTCTAGTAAGAAAGTTATTTGGCATGAATAATAGTGTGTGGAGGAGGAGGAAGCTCTGGGTGAGTCATAAAGATTCAAGTTTGGCAGGAGGTAAAACAAAAGCAGTGCTGGAGTCGGTGGGAGCTGACAGGTAGGGGGAGACTTCAAGAAGGAACCAGCCTGTTGCTGTCAGAAATCACAGGGGTAAAATGGGAAGCCTGTTCAGCTAAAGCCTGTTGAGAGTTGTGACAAGAGCAGGCAAAGAATAATAGCCTGGACCATTACATCTTGTTTTCCTAATGAATGAACGACATTGATTCAGAAATTGTGAAAGGTGCATATTGACTGGGGTTGATAGTTTAATCATAAATTTGGCAAGTATTAATTTTTTGTTCATTGGTTACTTTTTTTTTTAAAGTTGGCTTGTTTTGTGTGCCACTAAGGATAGTGTCAGTTGGCAAGTCTATGATTGTCAGTATTCATATTGATTTATCTCAACATTAACATAGAATTATGTATATTTATGGATTTGTAGAGTCCCGAGAAAAGTTTTCTTGTGGTTAGTGAATTACCTTTAAAGTATTCAGTGAATGGTTGTGAAATTTTGGCAAGACAATTATGGTCCTCATATGGCAGTTGTGAGCTACTGACTTTTAACCTAACAGTAATGTAAAGGTTGTGTCGAGGGACAGTGACATCAGGGTTCAGTGATAATCAATGTAACTGGCTATAGCTCACCAATCAAGGTGATTTTTAGCTTATTTCTCCATTGATGCGTTAATTTATTATCATTATTGTGTGATTCATAGTAAATTGGATCTGCCTCTCTAGAGTTTCATGCCACATCTCCACACATGGGCCTGTGTACTGTGGTCATCCTCAGACTTCAGCACTTTATAGTTATTGTGTGATTGTGAAGTGGCTACATGGATCCATCGTTATCATCAAATGACAGAATACAAGAGAAGGACATTGCTGACTGTTGGATTTTTAAATAAGAGCATAACATGACTGTACACTTACAAAGAGACTGTTTATCTTAAGTGTTTTATTTTCCATCCAGAGTATTTATCCCTGAAAAGCTCAGCTGTGTGGAAGGGCATGGTGAGGAGTAGAGGATAGGTGAGCTACCTTACACAGGAAAAAAAAAAAACAAATAGGATGATGTAGTAGACCTGTAGGTCTAAGGTAAACAAATAAAGACCCATCAGATGTTCTGACTTTTTACTGTGTTAGCTATTTAGCAACTATCCATCCACTTATGTTAACTAATTATAGCAAATCTAAATCATTCAACCATTTTTTGTCAACACGTGAAAGTCTCTTCATGCTGAAAGTAAGGAATAAATGTAAGGAATAAATTTGCTGTGTATGCATTTGTCTCTCACTGTGCACTGTTGAGTCTTACATTTGGGTGTTATGGCTACTATGCTAACGGTGCATGTTACCCTCTTCGCCTGGAGGCGATGCTATCGGTTATCGTGATATCAAAGAGGGACAATATGGAGGACTATGGAGCATCAACAGCATCAGCAGATCACATCTCAACAGCTATTATATGGATTGGTGCCCTTTATTAAACATTAAGTCGTGGTTCCAGTATCATGCTTTCCATTAACTATGGCCATATCATTTCAACAGTGAGCATCAACATAAGGCTAAATTATCTTTTTGTCTGTTAAATATCTTGACAATTGTAAGTTAGATTGCTGATCACTACATAAATATATAAATAAATACAAATTGCAGATGTTTTGATGATCAGGTCAAAATTTACCTAAATTAATGTACCCAGTACTTTGGTTTGCAGTCAAATGCCAGCAAAAATAATGACATATAAAAGTCAACTTCAGCTGCATACTAAATAGAAACTTCTTACTATATAATCATGTCAAACTGCTATATTAAGAATGTGAAGCATTTCCTGGTTGATATCAGCTGGTTGTGTTGTAAATGTAAGGCATTTAGCATTTAGCACAAAACACCACTGAGCCTTAGTCTTAAAAGCTGCTAGCATGTCTGTAGCCTTTTTACCTCACACCATTCGTGCTGGTTGTTGTATAACCTGATAATGTTTTGTCACATAAAAGTGACCCAAAAATCAAACGTAATGCAGCTGCTTCTATTTCCCATCATTAATAAAGTCTAAAGCATCTTTTTAAAAATAATAGCAACATATTGGTCATCATAAAAATATTAGAAATATGGCCTATTCCACATAAATCCATGTAAACACTAATATGTTTTAGTCCTCTACATATTGTAGAAAAAGTCCCTCTTCCTCTCCTTTTTCAGTTTGCTTTTGACAGTCTCACTGCTTCTGTCTCTGCCCTCCCTCTTCTCTCCAAGGCTTCCTTTAAGGAGTACACACATCACTTTATCACACTGATGAATCTGGTGGGCTTTTCAAGGAGAGATTGTCTGCCCATAATGCAAAGACAAATGCCCCCTGTCCCTCCTAAGCTGCTTCTTATGTTTAAGGTGATGCAGAAAGACAGGTTGATTAAAAGAAGGTTAAGAGATGCGCTGGGGCTGTCGTGACGGATTGGTCATGACGGATTGGTGACAAGCAGGTCAAGGGTGTTGTAGCCCAGAGATGGTGGTAGAAGAATGGAAATGGTCCCCCAAGAGCACCCACTCACCTACAAGCACACACACACACACACACACACACACACACACACATTGCACACTAACCTTCCTTTCCTACTTTCCCCTTGCTCTCACCATGCCTCCACAGTTCAACTGTATTTACGATCATACAGATGTTCACAGAGATACATCGCAGCCATATTTTAATTAAGCCAGACATTTACTCAAGAACGGTGGCAAAGTCACATAGAGGGGAGTAGGACCTGAAGGGATAAGGATATTGACCTTTTCTCAGATTGTCTTGTGGAAGGTTTCCAATTCCCAAATCCATGCTGAATCAGGTTGATGTTTACTGTACATGTTTAGGTTGAAAACAGAAATGTTTTTCTTTCATGTAAGAGCGTACTTTCCGTAAATAGAAAGCAGAAATACAAAATGAAAAAATATATAGAAGACCAAGGAGGGGGAGAAGGGGAAAGCGTGTTAGGAGGCAGAGAGAGAGAGGGAAAGATAGGAGGGTGGAGGTGAGAGTAGGAACTTTAAATGTAGGCACTATGACTAGTAAAGGGAGAGAGCTGACTGATATGATGGAGAGAAGGAAGGTAGATATATTGTGTGTGCAAGAAACCAGGTGGAGGGGAAGCAAGGCCAGGAACATTGGAGGTGGATTCAAACTGTTCTACTATTATGTAGGTAGGAAGAGAAATGGAGTAGGGGTCATCTTGAAGGAAGAGTATGTGAAGAGTGTTCTGGAGGTGAAGAGAGTGTCAGACAGAATGATGACTTTGAAGCTGGAAACTGAAGGTGTGATGCTGAATGTTGTTAGTGCATATGGCCCACAAGTTGGATGCAAGTTAGAAGAGAAAGAGGAATTCTGGAGTAAGTTGGATGAAG
>VUQH01080648.1:23437-36493 GCA_015106775.1 Etroplus canarensis | reverse complement strand
AGGCTCGTGTGAAAAAAAAAAAAAAAAAAAGCCCAACGGACTTTACCTTACCTTGTAAAGAAGAGTGGGCAAAAATGCCAGCACAACAATGTGAGAGACTGATAAAGTCATACAGAAAAACATTACTTCAAGTTATTGCTGATAGAGATGGTTCTACAAGCTACATAGTTTTTCTCAGGACTGCATAGAGTCCTGTGAAAACTTTCTTTCACATAACTTCATGGTATAGCTGTTGTTTCTTCAGATCTTGATGATAATTTTAGTCCATTTTTGAATGTTTAAGTTTTTTTCAACTGAAGAACTAGTACCTTTAAGTGGCAAGTTAAGTAACGTGTTTTGTTATCTAGTTATAAATCAGCATATTGTATGATTTAAAATTTAAATTTAATTCTGAACCTGGTGCAACTAGAAAGAAAAATAAATAACTTTTAGTGAACCAGAGCTGGTCTGAAAGGTGCACATATAAACCATCTAAATACCCTACCAAGCAAATGATCTAGAAACTGGGTGATTATGGCATTTGGCTTACTTTTCAGCTCTGTATCTGATGGTATGCACTGGCACAGTTTCACATATTTTCCTGGTGACTTGTATCTGGAGGTCCTTGCTGTGAAGATTGCAACATAACCTCAACAGATTGTTAAGCAAGATGTCAAAAATGGGAAACTGATGTGATTTTTTAGAGCAGTAGGAGTAGAAACTACACAGATTCTTGCATGTCTCTGAAGACTTTATTTCCTGACTGATGATGTGCTGATGCATCTTCCACAAATGAAATTGTTTACTCAAGGTAAAACAGATAAAAGCTTTTAATCTCCAAATCTTTTTTCTCTCTGCAGAATGCTGTTTATAAAGGGGAGTACACAGCCACTCATCCAACAGTCAGATTGTTCTGGGAGGTTTTTCATGAGTTCCCTCTGGAAAAGAAAAAGCAGTTCTTATGTAAGCCTTTAATTGCTTCCTTACTTGTTCTGCATGGCAGTTCAATTCACAATTCATTTACCCTCAGACATTTTAGAGCGTAAAAAATTTCAGGTCATGAGAGTAGGTTTTAAAGCCAGCCAAGGTGCTCAAACTCTGCACACATCTTCCTTAACTAAAGCCAAAACATTTTAGTCTTATTAATATTAATAACATGTTTCAGCACTCCCAACCAGCAGCTTTCCTACATTTTTAGTTTATAGTTTTTGTGTTGCAACTTTTCAGATTCAGCTGTTCTCTGCAGTTTTTGACATAATGTGGACATTGTTTCCTTTGCAAGATGTTATCAATATACTGACACAACATACTGAATATTAATTCCATACATTATATGGTACTATGTCAGGATGCAACCATTGCAACAAGTCAGTTGGTGAAATTTCTAGATAGTCCATAAACTGTAAGTGGTATTATTGCAAAGTGGGAGTGTTTAGGAACCACAGCAACTCAGCCATTAAGTAGCAGACCATGTAAAGTTACAGAATGGGGTTGCCGAGTGCTGAGATGCATAGTCCCCAACACCATTCTGACTCACTGCCTGTAGAATTTCAAACCTGCTCTGGGATTAACATCAGCAGAAAAATTGTGCACGAAAATTGCATGGGTTTCCGTGGCAGAGCAGTTGCACGCAAGCTTTATATCACTGAGCACAGTGCCAAATGTTGGCTGGAGTGGTGTAAAGCGTGCAACCACTGGACTCTGGAGCAGCGGAAACGTGTTCTATCACATTTCTATCAGGTAGCATGATTAGGATTTTGGTTTGGCAAATGCCAGGAAAATGTTCCCTGTCTGGCTACAACTGTAAAGTTTGGTGGAGGAGGGATAATGTTCTGGGGTTGTGACAAAGAGCAGGTAGACGGATGCAGAGAGATTTTTCTAATTATTAGCATGACACAGAAACATCAGCCTTCTCTCTGAACGTCTTAAAGTGCTCCAGTTGTTTATTTTACCTTTGCGTCTCCTGCCTCCAGTGTTCCTGACTGGCAGCGACCGCATTCCCATCCACGGCATGGAGAGCTTGCGTATTATCATTCAGTCTACCACAGCAGAGGAGCACTACCTGCCAGTGGCCCATACCTGCTACAACCTGCTGGACATGCCCCGCTACCAGACCAAAGAGATCCTGCGCCGCCGCCTCACTCAGGCTGTGGAGCAGTATGAGGGCTTCAGCCTGGTCTGAGGGGAGTCCCAGAGAAGATTTAACGCACTTTAACAGCAATACACCCCCATGTGAGTGTCAAGAGTGTAAGTGGATGATTTTGGGACATGGGAGGGTCACTCTGTTTATATATGGTCTAACAAGATTGTTAAGCATCTTGAATATTAAAGGTCTATGTATGTAAATTCAGAGTATTATTGTTTTTATTGCTTTGGGCAAAGTTCCTCAGCCTTCCAGGACCAATTGGAGGACATTTGAATGGCTGATATGTGAAATTTACCAAAAAAATTACAGGCATACACACTAAAGTTTGCAAAACGACCCTGGCTTATAAAAACTTTGGGACCTAAAACCAGGACCAGAGGAGGTTGAGAAACTCAGGCTTTTGGGTGTTTGTGTTGTTTTAATTTGTCTTTATTTTGCAAAGCAATGTATTTTATATTCCTTAAATTCTATTTTTCACCATTAAAGAGTTATGTTATTACCTTGAGACAATATATTGCTTTTTGTTACTTTTAATTTATTAAATAGAGTGGTTATTTTTTGACAAATTGAACATGTATATATGTGTGTAAATAGCACTTTGACTATAATCTGAGGTTGGGAGGAGTGTTAATCCCGCTGATCCTTTTAAATCTGGCACCAGCATGTCCTCCCTGCCTGATTTTGGAAATGGACAAATGAATCTGGCAGACAGATGTGTGCTGAGTAAAACATGCTGAATATTATTTGCAATCCCTCATTCCTGATTTAGCTGTGGATCATGGAGCAGCTGACTTTGTTCTTGAACCTGCATTCAACAGTGTTGCCTTCTACAGCAAAACCTACTGTATGGACACAAAGCTGACTTTACAGTGAATTTTTACTGGATGTTGTCTGTGTGCATGTTACTGAGTGAAAGCAAAAGCCTAACTGTCATTTACTAGTTGGAAATTCTGGAAATATAATTATTCGCTTTCTTGTGGAAAGGCAGAAGATCGAATCGTTTTTCTCTGTATGTCAGTTAAATATTAAGCTTCAGTTAGCAGCCGCTTGGCTTTGTTTTTCTCAGACTGGATGCAAACAGGTCTTTGGCTCCTTCAAACAGTGACTTCCCTTCACGAGTATGCTAGTATCAGCAAATATAGATTTCACTTAGAGGAGGTTTATTCACAAATATCGAAATCGTAAAAGGTGACATCATCTGTGAGGTCAAAAATCAAATTTAAAAAATGTATGTCGCCACTGCAGCATTTACTATTTGTTTGTTAAATTTTATGTTCAACCCTCGAGTTTGACATTGCAATCTTTTTTTGGTAAGGTGGAGTGCAGTACTTCTTGGATGGGATTTTTGTTCAGTTACCACCACATCGAGCAATTAGAATTAGCCGAGGTGAAGCCTAGCAGACAGCCACTGGCTATTAAAGTGACCAGCCCCCTAACTTTAAACCTTTATACAATTAACCCTGATGAGTTATATAACTATTCACTCCTGGTACAGTTTTTATTAAGGATGAAATTAGATATAGGGATCATCCTTTTCTGTCATACCAACCCTTTTGATGTCTGGCTCAATGAATATTCTTTGTGGTCTTGCTCTTTTCCTCCTGCCTGGCAGCTCCATCTTCAACATCCTTTATCCAGTATATCCGCTATCTCTCCTCTGAACATATCCAAACCATCTCAGCCTTGCTTCTCTGACTATCTCCAAGCACCTCAACCTGAGCTGACCCTCTGATATTCTCACTTTTAATCCTGTCCAACCTGGTCACTTCTAGTGAAAATCTCAGCATTCTCAACTCTGCCACTTTCAGCTCCACCTGCTGTATTTTTGGCAGTGCCACCATCTCCAGACAGTTGACCCCAGGTATTTAAGCTCACCAACCTTTACTGCCTCTATTCCTCACATCGTCACCATTCCACCAGGCTGTAAACATTCTTTTTAATGATGTAGAGTTGGGTGTTGTAACATGGGAGACTACAGGTATTGCATTACTCTTAGAGTGAGCCTTAGAGGACAATGAGAAGAACTGCAGTTTTTGGCACTTTGAACTTGGGTTCATGTATTGCCCCAGAGGCTGCTGCATGATGCTATCTAAAATATAACATCATCATCATATATTTGTCCTTGATGACGATGCCTAGCAACCACAGACAGTATAAAAGATGACAGAGTCAGCACGACATAGCCCATTGGTTAATAAATTCCTGTTATGAAGCCTTGTGCTGAGCAGTTTGGCCTTCCCTATCTTAGTGTTTTGAAACCGGATGTGGCAAGCAAGGTGTGGATCTAACTGTGAAGCTGAGGGACACAGCACACTGTAGTCACTGGCCAATGAGTATGCCCAGGATAACTCTACTTTTTGACTCTAATCATTTTCAGAAGTCACAGTGAGGGAGCCGAGGGCCATTTTCTTTTGACCTAGTGTGGTGGTTTGCACATTCACCATGCAAATGAAAAGGTCCCTGGTTCAGTTCTTGGTGGGGACACAAGCTCCTCTTACCATGGAGGGTTGCATCAAGAAGGGCATCTTGGAAAAACAAATCTCTGCCAAATTACCAATGTGAATTAATCAGAATCAGAATATGCTATTAATCTCGGAGGGGAAATTGCTTAATACATAACACATAATGTGGTCAATTTTGAGAGTAAGGACGGCTCTTAGGGGGATTTATTTACTGTGTGATGGAGCCAAACTAGCTGTTTCCTCCTGTTTCTGGTCTTTTTGTGAGGTCTAGCCAACCGGTCTCTGTGTTCAGCATGAATAATGAGAATTGTATTGATCTGCTGAGAAGCAAAGTAAAAATGTCCCAGAGTGTCACATGATGCTAAATATAAAAAACCTTAGCATTAATAATTGTAATTAGTTTGGTTTCCAAGTTGCACATGAATTAAATTGTGATATTTGAATACATGACTTTTTTTAGAGTGTGGGCAGATGACTTACTAAACTGCCTACATATGATAGCCTTTTTGATGATGAACTGTATCTGTCATATTATTATTCCAAAACTTGCTCTGATAATGTATAAATACTCCTGCAATCACACCTATTAATACAAGATAATATTTAATTAGGTCGTGCATTAGCGTGAAGTGTGTGGAATGGTCTTGCATATATATCTATTTTTTATATATTTCATACATGACAGTGTTGTTAAAGTGACTTGAGACAGTGAAATGACTCGATGTGTTCTCAACCGACACATCCTCTCAGCAATAACAACCTGAAGCAGCCCAGTAATGTAGTAACAACTCTGGGCCAAACATATAAAGGTCTTAAACTTAGCTGGACTCTTCTGAGATGTTTCTTAGGACAGTTCATCTTATTGCTTAGCTCTATACTGCATGTACACACATGTTCTACATGTTCAGTCAATATTTGTCTGATTAAGGCTGATTTTTCCTGCAGATTTTAGTCCTATGCAAAGGTTTGTGCAACCCTTGACTTTTTTGCACCTTTTAATGTGCTACAGAAAATGTGATTTTTGCATCTTTGTCTGAAATCTACTCAAAGCTCTCTGTTCCAGCCAAGGTTTTAAATAAAATAAAATGTAAAAGCAGCTTTTTGTGTGGCTTGTAATTGCATTTGGAAAATGGACTAGTGCTTATATCGCACTTTTCTGCTCTTACTGACCACTCAAAGAATTTTTAGCTACATTCCTCATTTTATTCTAGGCGCTTTATTCTACGCTTTTAAACACATTTAACTGTCATGCACACATTCACACTCCGATGGATGCATCGTGAGCATTTTGGGGTTCAGTGTCTTGCCCCATTATGCTTTGGCACTTATAGACTGGAGAAGCCAGGGATCGAACCGCCAACCTCTCTTTTGGAAGATGACCTCCTGAGTCACAGCCACCCCTATTTATTTCAGTTCAGTCGTGCAACAGTTTGTATCATTTTACTAAGACTTCATATTCAGACACATAGGAATGGTGGGGGCTCGGTTTGCCTGCTGAAGTGGCCAAATGTTTTGGAGCTTTTTGACTGCACTACATGAGCTTCTTCAGTTCATAGATCTCATGACACTCAAGGTTCATTGTAGAAATGCTGAGAAACATGTCTTACGACTGAATGGACTGTTTTTTGGGACTGTTTCAGAGTTAGAAGTTATGTTTTGGTTGACATCAGTCAATAAGTCAATAGGTCAGGGGTAGGCAAGAGTGACCTTTCAGTGTATTACAGTTAGGTCCGTACGTTTTGGGGGCAATGACACTTTATTGGCAGTTTGTGTTTGCACACCACCACAGTGGATTTTAAATCAAACAATCAAGATGTGTACAGAAAGTACAGACTTTCAGCCTCAGTTCAAAAGTTTAACAAAATATTGCATTAACGGTTTAGGAGTTAGTCATTTACATCTATACATAGTCCCCTGCTTTCAGAGGTTTAAAAGTAACTGGATCACAATTTTAAATATAAAAATTGCTTTTAATACTTGGATGAAATCCTTTGCAGTCAATGACTGCTTGAAATCTAAAACCCACATACATCACCAAATGCTGTTTCCTCCTTTGAGATGTTTTGCCAGGCCTTTGCTGCAGTTGCCTTCAGTAGACGCTTGTTTGTGGGTCGTTCTGTCTTCATTTTGTCTTCAGTAACTGAGGAACATTCTATACTGGGTTGAGATCAAGTGACTAAGTTGGCCTTTTTTGGAAATACTTCTTTGCCATGAGACACTCTGGGGTTGTTTTTGCAGTATGCTTCAGGTCATTCTTCTTTTTGCATTGCGAAACATCATCCAGTCAGTTTTGCAGCATTTGCCAGAATCTAGGCAGATAGTATAACTTTGTACACTTAAGAATTCATTCTGCTCTTTCCATCAACACTGAAAAATGTACCTTTTGGCTGCTCCCTTGTATTCTCCACCAAGGGGTCACCACAGCAGATTAATCCACACTGGTAATTTGGCAGAGATTTTACGCCAGATGCCCTTCCTGACACAACCCTCTATGGTGAGAGGGGCTTGTGTCCCCACCTGGAATCAAACCAGGGACCTTTCGCTTCAAAGGCGAACACACAAACCACTACGCTACCGGAAACCCTCTTTCCATCAACACTCACATCACCAATAAGCACCAATGAGTAGTGTCAAAATATTGGCTCTGCCATGTTTGAAAGGTAATGTGGTATGCTTTGAATCATGAGTTGTTGATTTCCTTTCCCTTTTCTACTTGCTTTTCTCTTCTAATCATTCTGATACAAGTTCATCTTGGTTTCATTTGCCTCCTGGTCTTGCGTAAAAATCAGTTCTTTGCACCTTGTTGTAAACCCTCTGTTTTTACATTCATGAAGGTGTTGCTTGACTTTAGACTTTAACAATGATACACCTTCCTCCTCGAGTGTTGTTGACTTGGGTAGATGTTGTGAAGGGTTTTTTTTTTTCTTAAACAAGGAAAGAATTCTGTATCCATCACCCACTTTAGTTTTAGTTTTTTTTTCCCCAGTCTTTTGGGACTTTTGGTGTTGCTGAGCTGGCCAGTGCATTCCCTCACTGTATTCCCTTTTAATAATATTCCAGATTGTTGCTTTGGCCACTTCTAAATTTTTTGCCATCACTTCTAATAATGACCTCCTTCACTTGCATCAACAGCTCCTTGGACCTTGTATTGAGATTTTTAGAGATGTTGAAGCAACTCCTGATTTTTTGTTTGCTTCATTTGTCATAGAATAATAAGGGAACAGGCCTCACCTGGCGATGAAACTGCACGTTGGCCAGTTGTCTGTATGTTACATTTGTTGCATTTAAACCCCTAAATATATGGAAGTATGTATAAAAATAGCTGTAATTACTAAATAGTTACTATAACTCTTTCGTTAAACCTCTTGAATTAAAGCTCAAAGTCTGCACTTGGATCACATTTTGATTTTAAATCCACTTTATGCAATTTCCCCCCTGGGATTAATAAAGTATTCTGATTCTGACTCTGTGGTGGTGCCAAATTACAAAAAAAACTGTCTATGTCCAAAAATCTATGGACCTAACTGGGTGAACAGAGTAAAAAAGTCTTCATAGAAAGTAAAATGTGGCAGTGAAATAGACTAAGCAGAAGGTATTCATCAGAATAATGTTCAAATCTCTGATTTCTTATTTTTAATGCATATGAAGCAAAACCATATGTCTTGTTCTGGTGTGAGGGGCTTAAACAAACAGCAGTAGGTGTGGAGCTGTTTTTTTTTTTGTATATTTATGATGGTGTTTAATAGTTTAATACAAAAATATTTTGCAGAAAGTGTTTTTATTTGATCCAAGTGTTAATAAACTAATACATGTACATTTTTGAGGGTACACATATGGGTTAGTCTGATAACAAATTTTCAACAAAATGGATTTTGCCTAAAATGCCCAGTTCATCCAAAAATTTAAATCAGTGTATTTTTACCTCTGGCCTGTAGTGCTAATTATACACTTGGGTTGTTCTGGTGTGAGTAGTTGAGCTGTAGCAGTGCCTGCCTTTTCTTCAGTATAAGGGAGCCAGATGGCACTCGCCTTGGGGTGCTCAAAGCATGCACGCACATAAAGAGATCAAATTTTTAAAAGAATAAACTCTTTCCAAAACTGAGGATCTGGTTATTCAAAAACAGCTTATCATATGAAACATTTGAAGGTTTATAGGTTAAACTGTCTCAGACAGATTTCCACCTCATGATTTTACCCTGAACTGGACAGAAATTAATTATAGTATTTTCTGGTTTAAGCTTCTGCTGTGTGACAGTTTTCCTGTTTATTTATTTTTTAAACTCAATGTCTGGTTTTAGACATTTGGATAGTTTTCTCAGACGAGAAATTTTTCTGACAAATAAACATATGTTCTGCATTGCTTGTACCCTTGTATCCCATCATTTTTTAAAATTTATTATGTTTTTAATAAAAATAAATGATAATTTAATGTTTATTTTTTATTACACTGTGGACATTTGCGCTGGAGAGAAAAGGAATGAAAATCAGGAGAAGCAAGAAAGAATATGTGTGTGAATGAGAGGGAGGCAGGTGGAATGGTGAAGATGAAAGGAGCAGAGGTAGTGAAGGCAGATGAGTTCAAATACCTGGGGTCAACCATCCAAAGCACTGAACAGAGCACAAGTGAGGTGAAGAAGAGAGGGCAGGAAGGGTTGAGTGGGTGGAGTGGGTGGAGACGAGTGTCAGGGCTGGTCGTGACAGCAAGAGTGAAAGGAAAGCTAGACAAGACCTTCTATGATGTATGGTATGAAAATGGTGACACTAACAAAAGGACAGGAGGTGGAGCTGGAGGTGGCAGAGCTGAAAATGCTGAGATTTTCACCAGAAGTGACCAGGATGGGAATGAGTACATCAGAGGGACAGTTCAGGTTGAGAAGGTTGGAGACAAAGTCAGAGAGGCAAGGCTGAGATGGTTTGGACATGTTCAGAGGAGGGATAGTGGATATATTGGACAAAGGATGTTGAAGATGGAGCTGCCAGGCAGGAAGAGGAAGACCACAGAGAAGATTCATGAATGTAGTGAAGGAGGACATGCAGACGGTTGGTATGACAGAAGAGGATGAAGGGGATAGGGTGAGATGGAGGCAGATGAGCCGCTGTGGCGACCCCTAACAGGAACAGCAGAAGGAAGATTCATTTTTATTCATTTATATGTTATAGTTATTTCACCTTTTTAGCTTAGTTTTACGATTCAGTGTTCCCTGTAGCGTAGTGGTTTGCACATTCGCCTTGCAAGTGTGTAGTAGTAGTCACTGGCCAATGAGTATGCCCAGGATAACCCTACTTTCTGACTCTAATCATTTTCAGAAGTCACAGTGAGGGAGCCGTGGGCCATTTTCTTTTAACCTAGTGTGGTGGTTTCCACATTCACCATGCAAATGAAAAGGTCCCTGGTTCGATTCCAGGTGGGGACACAACCCCTCTCACCAGAGAGTGTTGTGTCAGGAAGGGCATCTGGCATAAAACCTCTGCCAAATTACCAGTGCGGATTAATCTGCTGTGGCGACCCCTTGGTGGAGAATACAAGGGAGCAGCTGAAAGGTACATGCCACTTTGGTTTTATTATTCATAAATAATTATAATCCTGTATTCATTTATTTTATTAACCTAATATTCATTATAGATTTTTTCAAATTAATTTATTTATACTTGTAGCACAAATGGTATTTCTTGTGTTCTAATTTTACTTTTCAATATTCAGATTTATTCATTTTGTAATGTGTTTTGATCTCAAATCATTTTTTATTTTCTCATTTCAGCCACTTGCCTGTAAAGTGCTTTGAATATTAACAACCTCCCGTTACTGTCAAAAGAAAAACGCAGAGTCCAAAAAAAGGTCAGTAAAAATATGATTTCATTAACATTATATACAAAATACAATTTATGTACTAAAATGTACACACTCAATTCATTAAGCCTGGCCAGTGTTTACATTCAGCAAAAACAAAATACACACTGATTATCATCCAGAAAATTGGAGAAAAAAGAAACACGTACCTGCTCACAGAAATGTAAACATACACAATGATCCATATTTACAAAAGAACAATTGAACTCTTGCGAGGACGAGAGGGGAACTGAAGCTTTTAGTAACCACGTTCACACTTGCCTCACATCTGGCCTTGTCAGTGTTAATCAGTGTGAGCAAACACATACCAGTGATTTTAATGAGAATAGCTTATTTAACATCAAGTAATTGAAGGGAAAGCAGGTTAATGCATACAATATACAGCAAGTGTCAGTGGTCTTAAAAATCAGCTGTTTTAATGAGTGAGATGAAAGGTTTTGGTTCACCGCTTGTGCTCTGAGCTGCTGCCTTTGGGTTGCAGTGAAAGAGGAAACCACTTCTTTTAGTGAGCAGGTAGGTGATTAAACTTCTACAGAAGCAACACAAGATCATTTCAGACAATATATGGTGGTCAGAACTGAAACAGAAAACGCTTTTCAATATGTCAACACTGTCAAGCTGACACAGTAACATCTTTAGAAAAAATACACAGAATCCTTAAAAAATTGCGATAATTTTATAGCTATCGTTTGAATTATCTGGTGTTTTTTAAGACTTCTACGGTTGTGCATGAGACAAATATCTGTAGCTAGAAACATTCAAAATAAATTATCAGCAATACAATTGTGATTCAGGTTGTTTGTGCGTGTGTCACTTTGTCTGGAGTAACATCCTCTTTTCAAGGTGAGGTCCGGAGAAAATAACGTTTTTCAGATGCAGCAGCTCACTAGGTCGATGGCTCTCCCGCTGCGCTCCACAGAGCAGATTAACTGGCCCACAGGTGGTCAGTATCCAAAGCAAGGAAAAGAAGATCTTTATTTCCAATAGAGTGAGATGTGTTTGGCTGTAACGCTGGAGACTGAGCACCAGTCCTCTTAGAGTCTTTTACTCAGATGAATTTAGTCGAGTCTCTTTTGCTGATGAGGACTTCCAGCAGCCGCAGTTTGGCTTTAACATGCTTATATTCGTTGTACTCCACAGCCAGCGGGGTGCGGTCCTCCTTCTGCACATTTCTGTGGCAATGCGGCAGAAAACAATAAGACACAATGAGGAAAACCTTTTATACCCAAGTATCTTCATTATGTAGTTTCACTTATGTGACACGAACAAGTTCCTGTTTTTTTCTCACCTTCCGTTTTGTCTAAAAAACTGGTCCTCAAACTCTTTCAGGTTCTTGCGGATCCTCTTCTTCTCCTCTCTCGTCTCTTGGAGCTGCTCCACGAGTTCCTGCCTGTGGGCGGAGGAGGATAAAACATTTAAAAGTCTCACATTAAAATATTTAAATATTAAATAGAGGTGAATTAAACACACAGATTCTCTGCTTAAATGAAACATAAATGCTGTCCTCTGAAAATGAAATATCATTTCAAGAACTTCTGTTGACTTTGTATACAGCGTGCTAGTTAAATCCTCTGAGGCGATCCTGCTTTTAATTTTGTTTTATTATGTATTTGGTCCCATTTTTCCCTTTGGTGCACTTTGGTCTGAAATCGTTTAATGTTCTAAATGTGAAGCAAACCAACGACCAAATTATCAAGTTGCCTGATGAGGGTAGTGGACTAAAATCGTCCCCTGAAATGTAGTGAAAGAGAAGCACAGACTGTACTTAAAAAGGTACTTTTCCCCTACAGTTCTGGTTGCTTACATGGTAGCTGAGTGCAGGTTGGACAGCCTCGTGTCTGTTGTGTTCTTGGAGGGTGAAAGTTCATCCACGGGTGAAATGAAACCGTCCACATCGTCATCCACGTGTTCCAGGAAGCTGAACACGCTGATTTCGGGTCGGACAGTGACGGTGACCTGAGTCTTGCAGTCGCCATCATCCTCTGAGCCGTCCTCTTCCTCCTACAAAGTGAGCGTGGAGACGTCAGACAGCGGCCGACAGGAGGGGAAGGGCCACATAGTGCAGTGAGTGCTGCTGCAGCAGGCAGCCTCCTGCAGGGCACGAGGATCGTGCAGTGTTAGTGGACAGTGGTTAGAAATCTCCTTGATGGTTCCCATTTGTGAATCATGTCTGTATTCATTAGTATTTTTAAATTGTGTTAATAAGGACACCTTTATGTAACACCAGAGTCCAACTCTGAGAAGTCTATGTATGTGTTGTGCAGTATCTGGTATCATCAACATGCAGAAAAAGATCACATAGTTTGTCTGCTGGAAAATTAATGAACTATGATCCCTGTTTATAAACGCATATTTGTCCCCTTTAAATCCAGTATTAGTTGGATGTAATTTATATAAGAAAGTAAAATTAACAGTTTTTATTAGAAAATCATCACTTGGTGTTTGACAAGCAGCCAAACTATTCAACATATTTTGATTACAATGACAATGGTTCAAGCATCAGCAGCTACTGATTCAGTGTGTCTACAGATGCTAGTGGCAGGAAACAGGCGACTGCCCAATCAACAGGCAGCAATCAGGTTCATTAGAGGGGAAATGGTAGTAAATAAGGGGGTGGGGGT
>VUQH01080648.1:0-21471 GCA_015106775.1 Etroplus canarensis | reverse complement strand
TGGTTTTACCTTGATGTCCTCGGGCCGGTTCACCTCCTCTCTCTTCTCCTGCAACTTCTTTATAATCCCCTCCAGTGTGCTTTCCACTGGCGGCTTCGACACCTTTTCCTGCTGAGGTTTCTTCTCCAGCTGAGAGCCGAAGCTTTTGGGCAGCGTATTGCTGCGCTGACGGGTCAGAGGAGGCAGGTCCTCTTCAGACTTCATCAGCTTGTGTTCTGGTGAAGAAGACAGGAGCCAGCAGAATATATGTGAGCTTTTAGTTTGACAATCAGCTGTTTTGAGAAGTGCCGTTTCCATTTCTGTGCGTTACCTTTCAGTTCTTTACGAAGCCTGGCAAGTTCATTCATCCACCGCAGAACTTCTGGGTTTGCAGCTTTGTCGCTGTGGGAGGGCTGGATGAAAAAAATAAAATCAAAACACATCTACAATTACTGCTCACATAACCCATAACCATAAATCTGAAGTAGGGCTCTGCCTTGCTTAAAAGCTGGTGGTCTTTAAAAAAAAAGCTAAGTAATGATTCACCTCTGACAGTCAGTAAACATCTTCAGAGTCTGATTTTATGGTGTAGGGCATTATTAAGATGATGAATAAACAGGTCGAAACTACCTACCCTGTATTTTCGCTCCTCTTCAAACTTCTCCTCATATCTGTGGATCTTTTTCTTCAGTACATGAATCCTCTTTGTGAGCTGGGCGGAGGTCAGCTCCTCTTTTTCATCATCACAGGAGCCAAGAGATGAACTCCGCCTGCGACTGTAGAGATAAATAAAGCTATTAAAGCTGGCAGCTCCTTCCTCCTACCTATAGCTCTACAAAACCATGTCAGCTTACCTGATAAATGAGTGAGCATTAGGCGGTGAGGGAGGCACTTCTGTGTCGTCCAGGTACTGCTGGGATTGCCCGTAGGCGTAAAAGCGAGGCGATACCAGCGGGTCACTGTCCTCCTCCAGGAGCTGACGGATCAGACGTCCCCCAGCATGAGGGGACAGTCGGGCTTCCTCGCGGTCCATGCTCTCCCTCTGCAGTGAGTACGCTGGGATCGGTTCTGAGTGACACACAAAAAAGTGTAAAGTTGTCACACTCTGATTGTTCTGCACACACAAGACATGACAGAATGTAAACAAAGGGCAGGTTAGTCAGGGAGCTTGCTTGCAAAGGTTTTGGATCCTGACCAGTAGACACACAAAGCTCCCCCTCAGCTCATCAGTCGCAATAGCTTTATAGCTACAGAATAACCAAAACACAAAACAAAATGTACACATGCTCTCTAAAATATAATCTATAAACTAAAGCCACAAGATTTTTGTAATTTTTAACAGCAAAATTCTCCCAACAGAAAAATTGGTGAAATGAAATAAATAAAAAAGAAACTCAATTTTGCATTAGAAAAAAGCTTCTTGATTCATCACTGCAGACCTGCATCAGTTTGCCCTGCCATGGGGGTATTTTTTTAACTTACAAGCAAATCCGAAACATTTTAAGATGGTTCTTGTTGGGATATGTGTTTTCTTTGTGAAGTCAAAGAGCAAGTATACAAGGTCAAAATGTGAAAGTGTCCTGGGAAAGTCAAACAGCATGCTTGCTTTCGAAAGATCAATCCCAGTTCTCATCCTGCAAATGCTATAAAACTTCTTTTTCCCTGCTAACATTGTCTCAGATCCGCTCTGGCTTTATGGAAGTTTCTGGACATACTGATGATTCTGCCTGTGGGAAAAAAAAAACTTCCTTTGGGGCTCGACAGTCACAGATGTTGTTCTGAAACTGTGGGTAAAACACACCCACTCTGGCTCTCTGTTCATCCCTGGTTACAGTCCCCACTCTGGCAATAATTATGTCTGGTGAAAATAGCCATGCAGATACCCCTGACAATCCCTGGGCTATTAATAAAGCCTGGCACTCTGTGGGATAATGTCAGGGCGTGACCCCTGATGAGAGATACACTGATGAGTTTGTGTTTTAGTTTCCACTCAGCATGGTGAGAGATAAACGGTTCATCTGCTCGAGCATGTGTGCATGAGAGACAGACGCAGAGGATAATTTGTGCGTTCAGGAGAGTTTATGGTGAAAATTAAAGAGTTAAAAATTTTTGATAAAATGTGTCAAAACTCAACAGGAATTATGAGACCTGTAAAATCAGGTGTCAGGAGATGAGAAATATGGGGAGGAGTCATCACACAGTGAGAATAGATGATGGGAGTGAAAACAATCTCTGAAGGAAACCAACCGTCCGTGTAAACATTCAAGGTGTCAGTATGCAACCATGAAAATATGCACACCACATCTAACACTGCACATGCATATTTTTCTTAGCTCGAGTGAGTTGAGTTGCTCGAGGTGGGATTTAGCTCAAGTTCCCGCTTGGGAGTCCCGGGGGTCCTCCTTCACTTCCAGGTACGTGCAGTTTATCGAGTAGCATCACTCTGGTGTGTTAGAGCTTGCTCACAGCGGCAAGTTAAACTCTCAATCACACTGAATGTCTTCCTTTGAGGCCTATTATCAAGCTTATTGCAGTGTAGCCAGCCAGTGAGGCCTCATGGCATTTGAAATTAATCCTTTAAATCAACTGTTGCTGATGGTTCAGGATTAACTAGACTAATGAAAGAAAAAATACACCAGTGTGCCATTTCACTAAAGGTTGTGTGCGTGTTTGTGTGAGACCCTTTGCCACAATGTTCCCAATCATTCAAGCATGTTGCCATGCAGTGGAAAAGGTCAAACAGACAGCCTTTCCTTTCTTTCACTCAGACATGTTACTCGCAGAAAAGCCAGTCAGCATTGACAGTGATGTCAGCGTAAGACTTACCATCGCAATAACTTGGATGGAAAATGCTTTTGAAATCAAGGAAAGGGGTGTTACAAAATGGAAAATCTAGAACAAAAGAGGGAAATGTGAAGAGACGAGGGAAAAGACAAGATGAAGGCATGAGGATGAAGAAAGAGAAGAAAATTGAGGAACCAGCAAGCATCAATCCTGTTACATTATATATTAGAAATGAAATAGCACGCGTCCCCATAACCCTTGCTGTGGGCTCCATAACCGTGTCTCTTTCTGTTGCAATGTCTGCTGCTGTTTTTTTTCCAGCATGGCTGGCAGACAGACAGGGACACAGAAGCAGCAAATATCAGGTCACCATAACATGCGCTGGCTCAAACTGTACTGGGACAAAGGTCTCAAACCACTGCCTAAAGCCCTCATTCACCCACATGCCCACTTGCCCTGTATTACGCCTTCTGTACAGTATGCAGCACTTTCAACAGTTATATTAGTTGATTATTCAGCTCACCTCGCCTTTCCAGAACCTAAATCCCTTTCTGGCTCTCCTTGCTGAAGAACAATCGTGCCAGCTACACGGAAATCAAGTTCAACTTTGCACAATACTTGTACACCAACACCAGCTCTGCCTGTTCTCATGCAGAGTGGCCTGTCACAGCCAATCATGCAAGCTCCCTGCTGCGTGCCCACTAGCATGAGCTTACTTATGCATTCAGGACAGACTGTACAGAGGGAGGGAGTAACAAGAGGCAGATAGCCAGGAAAAAATGACAAGATATCTTCATGTCAGAGTAAAATAGTCACCTGGACTGAACAAACAGCTACAGCCCACTACATTTTGCCTCATTAAAATACAAATTACATTTTAATTACAAGCATTTAAACTCACTAGGCACTGGACTAAGTGCCAAAATAGTTCTAACTATGTCTTTAGTCAGAGAAACAGTTTAATAGCTCAGACACAATACTTGAGCATGAGACAAGATGTGCTGCACAGCAACAGCAACATCTCACTGCTCTCTGGAGGTTTTTCTTCGATGAGGTTTGGCCACTAGAGAGCTCCACAAAACATGAAATCAAACTTTAATGCTCCTAGCATGAGGCTGTTGAAACTGACAGGTTTATTGGATGGAACAGTTTTGTTCTGATTGTCGCATTAAACAGGAAGTGGTGGAGGCGGTGGTGGCAGTGAAGGCCAATCATTGCAGCAGGAAGATGTCAACACACGCCAAAACATGTCCTTTAACTGTACATCTAAGTGTATGCATGAATCTGCTGGTCATTGTTCCAGTGTACAATTCTGCAAAATACTCAGCTTTCACGACTCACTGCCAAAATCTCCACCCACCTCCACCGTGTTGCAATATCCTAACAACACAAATCAAGAGTGGAAGTGCACAAACACTGCAAAAACTAATACATTAATAACAAACTTCACTACTTAATACAGAAACCTCCACCCACCTCCACTGTGTCGCAATATCCTAACACCACAAATCACAGTGGAAGTGCACAAATGCCAACACTGCAAAAACCAACACAATAATAAAAAACTCAAAAGAGGTCTGACAGCCAAAAGGAGGTGAGCAGAACCTATGGATGATGCAATGCTCTAGCTGCTTCTGCACACTCTCTAACAGTAATGGCACTGGACAGATTTGATCCTGTGCACAGCTGACATCAAAGGCACATGCACAGACGGCAACATCTAAATGACTTTTTAAATGAAGCACGAGCATCAACATTTCAGGCATGATCAATAAACTCTCCAAACGAGAGCCAAGTTTGTACAGCCAGCTGATTTGTACACTGTTATCACCATCCCTGATGGCTCTTTAATGATTGATTTTGAGGGAAAACTTCAGCAGCAGCCATTTGTTGCTAAGCCTGCAAACACGTTGTGATAGATCATGTTAAAACCTCACTGTTTACTCTTTAAATGTTAATATTTTCTTCATATGAGATGGATACAAGACTGCAATGCAAACAAGCACGTCTCTGGCACTTCTCCAGAAATAGGTGGCTAGAGAACTTAAGAGGATCTTTAACAATTAGATTCTGCAGGAAAGGCAGACGGAGCTGCTTCAGAAGGCGGTGGCGGAGCAGATGAGGCAGCAGAAGGTGTGCAGCTGCTACCCAGACAAACATGTGCTGACCTGAGCCTGTTGTCTGGATGTGTGTGTTTTTGTCAAAGCCAGCACATAAATGGACAAAATCAATGGAAAGAAAAATCTAAGCAACAGCCAGATGGTCTCTAGCCTTACCTCCCCAGTTGTTGTCCTCAGTCAGTGCTGTCAGGTCTAGCCGGGGAACGTCCTCGCAGCTTGTCTTCTCACAATCTGAGTCGGGGCCTCGTACCTCACCGCCTCCGCCGACCCGACCCATGTCACAAGTGATGGGCGACTCCTGGATCTTCATCCTTAACGTCTGCACAACCATTAGAGAAAAGAAATGAGCTCTCAACAACAACGGCCAGCCTGTGAACACACTACTTAAGTTGAGAGCACACTCACTCTGATAGCCCTGCCCTAGTATAGGGGGCTGTTCCCTGAGTGTGATTGGTTCTCTGACTGGTCAAAACATCCGCCCATCAGTCTTTAGCTGAGTACTAGAGAAGAGGAGTGGTTTTGCTCCGCCTCATCTTTCACCCACAGGAATCCTTGCTCCGCCCTCTCGCCCCCTCCTCTTATTTCTCTCTCTCTTCATAGTAGTTTTCCTCGCTCTCCCCCCCTGCTAAGGATGCATAAATTCTCCACCCATGCCCAGCTCTGGGCTTGTTTTTTTCACAGCAGCAAGAGCAGAAGGGAGGGGTGGGCTGGAGTTAGTGCAGAGAGAGGGAGGGAGGGAGAGAGCGGGAGGAGGGGCGTGAAGTGAGGACAAGAAAAAGAACAAATCGTGAGCCAGCACACGTAGGCTGACTGAGTGATTTTTTTCTCTCCATGTCTCTCTGCACATGTTCAGCCAAAGCAGGAGAACAACATGTAAACCTCTTCCTGTATCTCTTCCTCTTCCTTCCTCTTCAGCCTCTCATCTTGTCCTATTTTTAACATGACAAGATGAGAGGCTGGTGGGCTATCTTGGATTTTTCCTCAAAATTCCACTATGCTTATGAAGATCAGTTGTCATCAGATTTTGGTGCACTGTAACTACAAACTCAACTGGTCATGCAGTTTCAGCATGCCCATGTATCACTTCATACTAAACCCATGAGGCCCCATTTCCGCTGTCTAGGCGTGGGATCAAACTATTTTTAGGGAAAACTAATCAGGACACACGGCTACTAGACCTCATAAATGCCACAGGCGGCTTACAGGAAGGGGTCCACTTGAATCCGGTTACAACAGCCCTTGTTTTGTTTTGTTTTTTTTATTTTGGCTAATGATACTAAGTTGTATTTGTTGGCTGGTTTATAAAAGATTACTGTCCAACAGTGTAATTGGTCTCAGGTGTGTCCGTGTGTTCTTGTGGTACAGTGGAGGGCACAGGGCCAAAAACAGGGAGTTATCAAACGTCCTCAGCTGTTGCATGGGAAATAACTGATATCATGTGAACAACAGAGGATACAAGCATGTAATGCAGCCCCCGGAGAACGTGCAGACTGTGACGGACGAACAGAAGCAATTTCCTCTAAGCAGAGCTTACTGTCACTGTTCTCAAGAAACCTCTCTCCATGCACAATGACACACTGTACTCACTCACCCAGTCAACATTCAGGATCATCTAACCACAGAATCCTTCCACATCCACACATATGATCCTTTAAACTAGTGTTGAGTAAAAACTTTTTGTACCCAAGGCAAGGCAAGCCAAAGTAACACATGTACTCATTAGTATTTGTTCAGACTGTTAAATGAAGGCACCTCTGATGCAGAGTTATGTGTCTAAGTGTTGTCTCCAGCACCTTAGCAGAAACCTAGAAGGGATGTTTGGTTTCCAAGTGCTCTTTAGCTTGTGGTGCACCTGCTAAAACTGAAGATTTTTTTTTTTTTAATACCATTTACTGACTCTTTTCTTTTGATTAATTGAGAACATGGATATAATAGCTAATATATTCATAAGAAAGAAATTCTATCTTAGTCAAAATAGTCCATTTAGAAGCAGATATCCTGACTTGTCATTGCAGGAAAAGCATAAATACATAATACCGTAGCCCTGTCAGCTATGCAAATAAGAATGTTATCAGATGTTCGACCCATCGTATTAACCACACAAAGTTTGGAAGAGCAAACAAACAAACACTCCTGTAGTGGTAAATGTTGTAATGGACAGATAATTAGATGGATGCACAGACCTCAAAAATGTTACCAGGTCTTGTACCCATGATGGTGATAAACCATACATGCACTGGCAAGAATTCAGTAGCCCAATCAGCTCCTATGGTGGTAATGAAATTAATTTATCACCCCCATAAGCTTGACCTTTGACCTCATTATCTCCAAAGTGTTCTTAATTCTTCTGCCCATCCTAGTGATTACGCATAGAAGTACTGGCAATGATCCAGCAGCTCAGTCAGCTCCTGTGGTGGCAACTCATGACTGTGATGTCAGTCAACAATGGAAAAAATACAACTTGTTCAATATTTTTCTTACTGGTAGTCTGGCTGTTACTCATTATGAACCCTTCAGAGTTAACCGAGAACAATTAAATGAACATTTGAAGTATGAAATATGCAGATTCTATGATAGCTAAGAAGTGCTCCTTACCTACTGCTTGATTTGGAGAACACAGAATTGCTCTCTTCAAAAGGAATTTAACCAAGAAAGACATATTCTTTTTTAGAAGCAATGAGTACTGATTTGTTCTATACTTGTTCCTTGTTAATTACTGTACTTATACTAGGGTGGCAGATGGTGGTCAAGCAAATGAAGTATGCACTCAGCAACAACAGCTCTGTTGTCTCAGATCATATTACATGCAAACAACCAATCAAATTCATAAATGAGAGATAACTATCTACTCACTTTTACTTGATATCTGTTTAGCAGGCTGATTAATTAATTTGCTGAGCGATATGATTCCACAATCCAATTTGCTTTTGCTTAGTGCCAATAGGATGGATGATAACAGAGATGGCTAATATTTCAACAGACGGCCATGGTGGCAGATGCAACATGGTGTCACCATGAACATCCCATGATCAGTTTGGTTTTCATTTTGTTCTGGCTAAATTGGCTAAAAAAAACCCAAATCCCAAAAAACAAAACAAAAACCCAACTATTTCAAAATAATGCCACCTGGAGGCAAATTATTTGAAAAATTGCTAAAAATGTAACCAGTTCCACATGTCATTGAGGTCTAGCACTGAGCAAAAATTCAAACACCTCCGCCAAACAGTTTTTAAGGCATCTGAATTTACCTTTATATACCCAAATTGGAGCCGGTTCACTGGGCTTCTCTGTGAAATCAAAAATTAATCAAGCATAACATTAAACCACTAAAACTATTTTTTCTGTTCAGGAATTCAAGTAAATAGCTATACTTTGGTATCTTAATCAAGAAATAATAATGTGATTTTACTTATTGTTCAGTTTTTTTGGTAAAACAGTAAATTTGAAACTTCATGGATAATAATGTTTATATTTTAACATTAAAAATATCATTTTGGTTAATGAGCTTCTACACACTGTATTAACCATTACAAAAACATAAAAAATGATTTTAGTGATTACCAATGCTGTTAATTTAGAGCAGCTGTGGCATAAGTATTCTGATTCTGATTCGGATAAACCTTACATTGGGTGGTAAATTTGTTAAGCACTGTATGTACTATTATGCTTGTTGGTTTATAAGTCCAATGTCATTGTTGCAATGATCTTTGAAGACAGCCAAATTCACCTGCGGACCTAGTGAAAAACAACTTTCATTTCTCACTATCAGGTTTCTTGTCCTGGAGGCACAAATTGTTTTGATGAAGAAGTTTCAGTTTACAGGAACTAAAGCCACAGCAAGACATACACTAACTTACTGAGATAAGCAAAACACAGAGACACTAAGGTTAACAGCGAGTGGTGGGGAAATTAAAAAATGAATGGGCAAGAGTTGGGAAACAGGAAGTGTTTGTCCTGAAATAACTAATGGAATAAACTACTGATTATTTTGAAAGTTAATAACTGTAAAAGCTACATGTATACCACTTGAAATACAAATAAAACAAATTCTCACATTTTACAAGAACAAAAAAACTGACTTCATATGAATTCTAACAGGTCATCAAAACACTCTGCATTAAAGTCATTTTAACAACAGGAATACACTGAGGCATACGCGCAACATTTCAAAACTCAACTGAAGGTAATGAGGTCATCATATAGCCAGGATCTAATAATTATTCTGACAAATGAAGGCCTGACGTTAACAATAATGTCCGTGTGGTGCTCATGTGGCAACCCGGGTATTAACGGCCAGCTGAGAGGGTGCTGTACCAGCCTCCACAGAGTTCAGTGACAAGCCACCTCCAGATGGCTGCTCAGTGGCACAGTGTGTTGGTGATGGCAGAGCTGCAGCGCGCGCTGCAACTAAGATCCATCTGTGCTGTTAAGAAAAAGCTTCACCATATTGGTTCAGTACTGCATGAGTCATGCTGGTCCAGATTAGAAACTGAGCAGATGGAGAAGGTGGCTTGTTTCCTTATGCTCACACCCACAGTGACACCAAACTTCAAATCAAGTCTTTTTGCAATCTTTTGAAGAGCATAAAGAGTAATGATTTGTTGTGGAAGAATAATGGTGGAAAAAACCCTTTCCACAGGAAGTTAAATTCTCCTTTTGTCAAAAGTGACATTTAATTTTTCTGTGGGACTGCACAGGAGTTTCAGTTCAGCAAAAGCTGATGAGTGCTTGAGTTAAAAAAAAAGAACACTGATGAATAAGCACACTGTCTAAACAGTGTAAGCACACTGATCAAAACAAATGGCAGTGGTTTTGGTCCACTTCCTGGTTGGTTTGGGACTTTCTGCATGGAGTTTGCATGTTCTCCCTTTGCCTCTGGTTTTCTTTAAAACATAGTAGATGCTTCTGGTGCAATTTCACCCATATTTCCAAGGTCCATGGAGAAGAGCAAAAAGTCTGAAGAGGATAAAGCTCTATGCTACAAATATTGCTGGAGCTGTATCCCCCTTCAGTTTTCTCCCACAGTCTAAAAAGACGAACACTGAGTTAATTTGTGATTACGTGTGGCTATGACAGTGTGTTGTTGTGTTTTGCTCTGTATTAGCTTTTTGATGGACTGGCAACCTCTTTAAGGTGTAACCTGCTATTCACCTAACGGTAGCTTGGATAGGCTCCTGCTGCTCTGCGACTGTAAACTGGATAAGCAGTGAAGAAAAATGATGGATGGATGATGATTGGCTAAGCCCTTCCTTAGAACATCCAGTTGCATTGCAACTTATAGAAAATGCTGAAATGATCTGCATATGCAACCTGGAACTCCAAGAGCAGATATTTTCAAAAATTATAAGGGAGTGTCTTAATTTCATTTTTTTTTTTCTTGAAAGCCAGAAATGCAAGAGCAGTCATGTTGAATACTGATTAAACAGTGTGGAACAACTCACTCAAAGCTAAATACATCAAAGAACAACAAAAATTCCTTGGTAAACTTTCCTGGGTAAGAAAAATCACAGTATGTGGGGTAAACCTCCCAAGAGAACAGTCCATGTTTTGTTATCCTGACTGTTTAAAACAAAGCCAAATGGCTTTTATGAAGTTTAACTTGACTCATTTCACCTCTTTCCCAATCCCACATTAGCCCCACAGTGTATAAATCAATCATATAACAATATTAAAACCACCACTGGCCCCCCTTGTGCTGTCAGATCAGCTCTGACCCATAACAAGGAAACAGGACCTTTGAAGCTGGCCTTTAGTGTTTAGGCACCAGGACATTTGAAGCTGGTCTTTCAGGTCATGGGAGTTGTGGGGTGAATCTGGAGACCAGGTCAATGCCTTGAGCTGTTGTGTTTCTTTAGCAGTGTGTGTGTGTGTGTGTGTGTGTGTGTGTGCGTGTGTACACTTTCCTGTTGGGGGAGGTAGTTGTAGTGCTGTTGCCATGGGGGACGTGCTTGGACTGCAAGAATGTTTAGTTGGATGCTATATGTTAAAGTAACTTCCACATGTATGTATGATAGGACCCAAAGCTTTTTGCACAGCACTGATTATATTATATTAAGAGGTGATCAGTGCTATTCACTTCATGTCAGCAGCTTTAATCCAGAGGATCAGTGCATATATACCATTCCACTTCCACTTGATGCTGTAACTTTCCAGTCTTTTGCTTGACCTTCTGTGTTTTTTTTGGAGTCTGCCTTTAGTTTGTTCACTTTTTGTTTCTAGTCTGCTTACTTTCCCCTCGTCTAACAATGCCCTGCTCAGCGGCATTGCTTTCATTAAAGGTGAACTAGTAGAGCCTCTGTGTGCCTGAGCATGTGAGTCCAGGGTTTTTTTTTTCTAACTGTTACACAAACAGGAAAGGCGTTGTGAAACTGAACCAACCTGTGAAGCAGAGGGAAGGCCATCTTTTCTTGAATTGTCATCCCTAGAAGATCCAACAGAGAAACCATCTCAGCAAAGAAACTTTGATACCAGCTTGTAACTAACCAGTGTAATGCAGTTTATCTTACAGTTTAAGAGCAAAGCCTCAGAAAACCCCACACAGCATAAACATTCCCATATATATGTTTGCTGCCTGCTCTTATCAGATAAAGTGTATGCTATAAACAATACAGCATTCCTAGCATCTCATACAGCTGCAAGGTAGTCAGTAGCTTATCAATGTAAAACAAGCCTTTGGGTAGGTAACAAGTGCCAAAACTTGTGTTAAGAAAAGAACTCAGAGTTTGAATAGCTTACCTTTTGTAAAATGTCTCCATGTAGTTTTCACCAGACTGTTCACCAACACATTCCTTGAACTGCTAAAAGGCAGACACATTAAAACTTTAAGTCGCAAAATGGACCACACTGCACATGTGTCACCCTTCAACTTTAAATAGGCTTTGTTTTCTCTTCAACTCCAACCTATGTTTGTTTTCTCTTTCTTTGGACTGCTTATATCTTTTTTTAACAAGCAAATATTTGTTCAAGGCCACTTGCTGAAATAATACCTGATGTGGGCATGTTGTGCTGAATCACTGTAGAAGGTGTGCGGGAAGCTATTTTTGATACTGATCGCTTACACTTGTCAGTAAAGATGCACAAAGAAAAACAACTTCTGAATGCTGACCTTTAGCAGTAATTCATTTTGGCCTGATGATGAGGCTTTTTTCAGGTGATCACTGAAGCTGTATTGCATTTAAAAGTTGCTGATACATTTCACTTAAAACCACAAATCTTAACTTCCTAGCATTAGGAAAAGTCAGGATCAAAGTCAAAGTCAAAGTCAGCTTTATTGTCAAAGACCAATGTACAGAACATACACAGGAATTTGAAATTGCAATGCTCCCACGGCCCTCAGTGTACACTACAACTCAAGATAAAAGATAAAAATAAGATAAAAGTCTTATATACAATCTTATATAAACAACAGTGTCCACTCAAATAATGAGGATTTGTCAGCTGGAAAACATCAATATATTGTTGACATGTTGTTCATGAGGACCAAAAGCATTATGATAATGACACAGAAGAGAGTGGTGAAAAAAATATTCCAAAACATGCGGCTTTTATAATACCTTAAAGACACACAGTTCGAGCCTCAGTGGCTCCTGACCTAAAGAGCTTACATTCACAGACACAGCTGCTCCCTCCAACACAGACACAGATCCTCACCAACCTCTTCCGTCAGCCACTCAGCACAACACCTGACATCCAGTCACAATTGTGGCAGCGATCACATATACACCATATGTGTGTCAAGGGTCTGTGTGTCATCTGTACTGTTAAGTAAGGAGGAGGCACAGAGGGTTAAAAAATAAAACACTGCGCTGGTCTTGAATTCTAAACTGGGAAAGTACGCCATGTAGGTCAAATTTACATTAGCAAATAAATATCTAAGAACCAACTATGAAAATTAATCTACAGACAAACTGTAAGAAGAGTCTGTAGAGATCCCGTTACCACAAATTTCAGCTACATGCTTCACACCATGTCCTTGCTGTGACTTTGACGGCTTTCACACACTCCTTGTAAAGAATATTGACTGTACTAAAGCAATGTAAACAAACAGACTATTAAAATAAATATCAAAATTATTAATTTAATTATTTCAACTATAAAATCTGAGAAAAACATAATTGGAAAGCTGAAAAATTAACCTAACTAAACTAACAATAAATGAATTAACACTGTAGAATCAGTTATTAAAATGAATGAACTCATTAAGTGACGTTCTCTTTCATCTTTGTGTATTAGTTTGATGCCTGACAGTGAATTGATTTTTCTCCCAGTATTTTTAGGAAATTAAACATCTTTTCTCTATGAAACTATTTCCACATTTCTAAAAAAAAAAGATGAACATAAAGTGGTGCAGCAATTCCACCTCAACAAAACACCAGAAAACCTGAAAAATAATGATTCAAATTAAATGTGGTGTGAAGAAAGAAGTGTGTGCTTTTGTAAAGTGTGTGAAGAAGAACTAATGACACATTTAATAGCAGCCAACCCTAAAAAAATCAGCCATTTTATAAAGCACAGCTAATACATACTGTACAGCAAAACACCAAACTCTGAACTCTCTGAACACTATATCATCATACTGTCCAACCTAAGTAGGAACTACTAGTGTTTGTTAAGCCGGGGTAAATAAAACATAAGAGGCAAACAAATAAACGATAAAAACAGAATTTTAAAAACTGCATGTTTAAAATGTTTATAAATAAGGTGGTAGACAAATGCAAAACTCAGATAATATTATCCTAGTTTATGAAACATTTCCTTTTGTCTGTTTTCGCTGAAATCTAGTTATAAAAGCGTGACCATTTAGAGTATACGCTTTTAAAAAAGCTTAAGCTTCAGTCTTTTCAAACAATAATTTTTATTCTTTGCATTTAATTCAATTCTTTCCTGCCATTATTTATTTAAGGGCAATTTTTGGTTGTTGTTTATGACCTGAACAAACATCATTATCCCTAGGTATTTCACTAGATCTTCGAAAAGCCACAAATCGTGAGTGCTAAACTAATATCTGAAAAATTCTGGCCTCATGTGGTACCCGCATGGCATCTAAACTAGATAAAAGCAACAGCTTATTGCATATCTCATAACTAGCCTTTACATTGCTACTAATTATGAAAAATGTGGGTAACAATTAGTGTGGTATGTTGCACTTTACAAGCTGTTGCATAATGGCAGAGAACCATTAGGATTCTGTGCAGCCTCCATTTAGTGATTCTTGTAAACTTTAACAGACAATTATCTGCAGTGACTCAGAAATAAGGATGACAGGGGATTGAGATGAATGCTTCATACATCACTGGTGCATTAGTGGAGAATTTCTGTGTATGTGGCAAAGCCATGTGCTGAAAGCCCTAGATTTCTGGTACATTAAATTTAGAATTTACCACCACCAAAATCCCATTTATACAAAGGAATATACACGCCCAGCAGTCATAGAGAAAAGAGGAATAAATACACCGTGATGAACAGGGGGAGAAAATATTAAGAACTGAGTCACATTTGCAAAGATAAAAGAGATGAGGAGTAAAGGGTGTTGACTCACTGTGTGGGCAGCCTTGTTCTCAGTGAGCTGCATTAGAGTTGGGCTGTTTTTTGACTTCCTGGGTTTGGAGGTTCGCTCAGCATGGCTGCTCTGGCCTCCCTGTGAGTCCACACGGCTGCCCATGTCCTCCCCCACACTGCCTGAACTGCTTCCTCTTCTCGATGGGATATTCTCCTTGTTGGTGTCCCCTCTGATGGATGCAGCTCTGTTCTCAGATGAAAGAGAAAAGGGTGAGGAAATGAGACATCTGCCTTCCATCTGACTCTCTCTGTTCTCTTTGGTCTGTTTTAATCAGATTAACATGGGATGAAATGCTTCAGGAAACCAAATGCCAAGGTCATCCTGATGCCTTTCTTTTATGTTCTCAAGCAGCTAATATGATGTTTAGTGTTTGTGCTAATTCTGTTTACTGGCCATCCTCTTATTAACATTTTCTGCTGCTGAGACACTCCTGAAAGCCACATGTCACTGATCTCTTAGACTACACCAGGTTTTACTAAACAAGGATTAACTTCTTACTGGAATGACACCAGCTGTTATGACTATGCAGAATGAAAATTCCCCAGTGTTTACTGTAACCAACACACCGACTGAAACCTTTATTGTATCATTGCAGTGGGGTGCTGAGGTTGGGCTTCTGTAATGAGGGAAATTATTTTGCCATACAGCGTGAGATGTAGAGACCTCTTTTCTTAGTTACCTCCCAGAAGTCTAATAACTGTTAATTAACCTATCTTTGCTGTCAGTCCTAAAATTATTGTTTCAGTCCCTTACTCTGTAATTTAGCTTGTGTTTTGGTACTTGTTTAGATAACAAGCTGCTATGTTCTGTTTTTAGAAGTGGTTGATGATAAAAGAAAAACGTGACAAAATGCTAATGTTTTTGTAATACTGCATATACTGTACTGTTGATGTGTCCTTGTGTATATATACTCACTGGTCACTTTAGACACGCATGATCATTTGCTTGTTAATGCAAATATCTCATCAACAAATCGCATGACAGAAACTTGAATTTTGGTATGGTTAAGAAGACCTGCTGAAGTTCAAATCGAGGATCAGAATGGGAAAGACAGGTGATTCAAGTGACTTAGCATGGTTGTTGGTGCTAGATGAGGTAGACTGAATGTTTCAGAAACCGCTGATGTACTGGGATTTTTCCAGTTCTTTGGGCGAAAATGTCTTCTTGATACCTGAGGTCAGAGAAGAATGGCAAGACTGCTTTGTAAAGCAACAGTAACTCAAACAACCACTTGTTACAACCAAGGTATGCAGAATAGTACCTCTGAATGCACAACAGATTGAAACTTGAAACAGGGCTACAGCAGCAGAAGACCACATCAGGTTCCACTCCTTTCAGAAAAGAACAGGAAACTGAGGCCACAATTCACAGGGGCTCACCAAAACTTAACAACAGCAGATTGAAAAAACATTGCCTGGTCTGACGAGTCTCAACATTCAGATGGTAGGGTCAGAATTTGACATAAACAACATGAAAGAGTTGATCCACCCTGACATGTATCAATTGTTCAGGCTGAAGGTGGTGGTGTAATGGCTTGGGGGATATTTTCTTGGTACACTTTGGGTTTCTTAATACCAAATGAGTGTAATTTAAACACCACAGCCTACCTGAGTGTTGTTGCTGACCATGCTCATCCCTTTATGACCACAGTGTACCCATCTTTTGACGATGGCTTCCAGTACGATCATGGACCATATCACAAAGCTCTAATCATCTCAAACTGGTTTCTTGACAATGAGTTCACAGTACTTAAATGGCCACTACAGTCACCAGACTTCAATCTAGCAGAGCACCTTTGCTTTGGTGGAATGGAAGATTCACATCATGGTTATGACGCTGACAAATCTGCAGCAACTGTATGATGCTATTAAGTCAATATGGCCCAAAATCTGTGAGTAATATTACCAGCACCTAGTTAAATTTATGACACGAAGAATTAAGGCTGTTCTGAAGGCTAAAGCAGGTCTAATCCAGTACTAGCAAGGTGTACCTAATAAAGTGACCAGTGACTGCAGGTTTACAATTAAAAAATACTTTGTAATTCTAAATTTACAAAGCACAATTTCTAGCTATGCATCTTTAATAACAACGTTGTCTCACAGTGTTTTCAAAACAGTCATGAGTTTTAATCTATTGATTCCTCAACAGGAATTTCCCCGCATTATTTTGTGTCCCTGAACAAGACTTCTCATCAGTGGGTTGTCATACACTGATTTGCATCCCTGTACAGGAAATAACTTTTAGGGGACAAAAAAGGTCCATATTTGGAGACTGGGGTGGTAGTGCTGGTGGTGTGAATAACTTCACTGCTCATGCCAGAGACCCAAGTTTGCATCATACATGTCACAGATTTTTAAACACCATTTTTATAATTTTCATATATAGTATTAACTAATAATATTTTGCTTGGTTAAGTTTAGACATGAATAGAAACTTGGTTAGGCTCTCTATGGACAAAATATGTGTCTGACACAAAATATGCTTCGTATTGAAATGAAAACATGTGACAATTTGTGTCTACGACCATTTAAAAAATAGATTCTTTTTCTTCGACTATTTTACAAACTGCCACAAAACTGGGCCATAAATAAGAAATAATTCCTATGTTAAAAGAGGGAAACTTGGCTCTGACTTACATAAAAATATACATATTTACTGACTATAATGTAAATATTTCAGTTTTCTTTTACGTTAAAAATAAAATTTTAGAATGAAATAAAATTTTAGAATAAAGAATAATGATGTACCTTTGGCTGCTCCCTTGTATTCTCCCCAAGGGGTCGCCACAGCGGATTAATCCGCATCGGTAATTTGACTTTGTGCCACATGCCCTTCCTGACGCAACCCTCAAAACATTTTACAGGTGTAATTCAGTGTTGCCCCTAAAGACCAGTTGTCAATGACTGGTACCATCAATTACCACCTTCGTGGCTATACCACCCTCATTCACCTGTTTTTTTCTCTGTGCGTCTGGCCCTCCTCCTGTTGTTCTCTTTGGTGCCTGCGTCTCTGTCTCGCTGTTGGTGTCACCCTTGAAGTACATGTGGTCGATTCACAGTTCTCTGAATGTTGATCCTCTAAAGGGTTTACGTCAAAGAGGTGCTGCTCCACTGCTGAACGTATGGTCCTGCCTAGAAAACTTCAGGGAGCAACAAAATGAGTAGATTAGGAAAAGTACGTCTTTACACTACTGTTTCATAAGAAGATTTATAGTTCTTTAAGAAATAGCACAGCTACCAATTATAAAATCAATGATACATTGCATTTTATGCACTTACTTTACAACATCAGGTCTGCAGTGGATAGGGGAGAGGTGGTTACTGTAAGAAAAACAAGAGGGAAAGCTTAATGCTACAAAAACAAGTGGTCACAACAGGTCACTGAGCAACGCTGAAAATCTCCTGCGGCTCTGGTTGTGGTCTTAGGTGATCAAGACATCTATGTGCATGGATGAGTGTTAACCTTAGCTGTGTTCAAAGCTTAAGTGGATCCTCAGAGAGCAAAGTGGCTGGCTTCTATGACTACCAGTAAGCCCATCAGCAGACTACATGGTCATGGATCTTTACACTGCCCTATCATCTGTATCTCATTTTCAGTCCACTCCCTTTGTTAAAATATAAGATAGAAAGCCTTTATTGTCATTGTACATAAGAAATATACAAGTTTGTTGCAGGGATGTAACAAGCAACCAGGAGGTGGAAACAGCAACGGGCCTTTCTTTATCATTTTAGTGCTCAGTTGTTCAGTTTGGCTGCTTGTTAAGAAAATAAAGAACTTCCATTTTTGACAGCCTGATTATATTTTTTATATTTTACTGGCTAAATTAATTACATACATACTGTCATGTGAAAAAAAAGTTTTCACAGGACTTTATGCAATTTTTGACACCCCATGATTCAATAGTTTACAGAATCACCTTTAATAGTGATAACTTGAAGATTAACTTGAATCATTTTATTTATGACTTTAACAGTCTCTCACATCATGGAAGAACTTTGACATATATTTCTTTACACTGCTGTTTCAGTTCATTGAGGTCTGCGAGCATTCATTTATGCACAGCTCTCTTAAGTTCCCGCCAACGCATTTCAATTGGGTTGAAGCCTGGACTTTGACTGGGACACTGATTCTTTTCTTTTTCAGCCATTCTGTTGTAGCTGTGCTGCTGTGCTGAGGGTCACTGTCCTGTTGCATGACCCAATTTTCAGACAGATAGCCTCACATTTGACTTTGAATATTTTGGTATACAGAAGAGTTCATGGGTCACTCAGTGACTGCAAGGAGCCCAGGTGCTGTGGCTGCAAAACAAGCACAAAACATCATCCTCCACCACTGTGCTTGACAGCTGGTATGAGGTGTTTGTGTTGATATGCTGTGTTTGGTTTTTTCCAAGGGTGGTCCTGTGCATTATGTCCAAATAGCTCCACTTTGGTCTCATCTGTCTAAAGGCCATTACTCCATAAGTCTTATGGTTTGTTCAAATGCAGCTTTGACAAACCTAAGCCATCCCCCTGTCCCTTTAAGAGAGAAAAGGCTTTCTACTGGCAATCCTTCCAAAAACGCCACTCTTGTTCAGGCTTTTTCTAATTGTACTGTCCTGAACTTTACCATGCTAACTGATGCCAGTAGATTCTGAGATGTAGCTCTTGGGTTTTTTGCAACTTCTCAGAGCATTGCACGATCTGACCTTGGGGTGAATTTGCCGGGACGTCCGCTCCTGTGAAGGTTGTGGTATTGTGTTAAGGCACACCTGAAGGCTCCAAACCAGTAAAGTGCCAAAACGTTTTATAGAGGTGCTCCCCCTGGCTGATGATCAGCTAATCAAGTGAAATTGATTAGCAGCACCTGGCTACTATTTACTCTCTTAATTCCTATGGAAACAATAATGGTGTACTTATTTTCCACGGGACTCTATGCAGTCCTGTGAAAACTTGCTTGGTCACGTCTGTACATTACCATCGTGATTAAGATATAGTGGCAAAAGCATAAAGCTCTCTCCTCAGGAAGTTCCTATGGCCTTGAACTACTTATCAACCTCATGCCTGCTTTTCCTGGAGTACAGCCTTCTTAACATGTATGAGGGTGACCTCTAACAATATCTTCCATAAACAGTGGTGTTGACAGTCATAGCAGTGGAACTGGAAAAGAGCCACATATGGATCACTGATGAAAGAAGAGATAATAATAGAATGATGGCACACTGTGAAGGTGACAGTGGTGAAGCTTTATAACATGTCATAGCCATATATACTGACATTATTAAATCTATAATGGAGGTTCCTGAACCAGTTTAAAAGCAAGCATGTCATACTGTGTGATAATGTGTGGTACTGATAAGTGCAAGGAGTTCAGATCCTACTAAAGGGACTTTTTATCTTCAGAAAATAACACTAAATTTATCTTCAGTGGTGTTTCTTTTTTACAAGAGGGAAAAGCGAGAGGGGAAGTTGCTTCTGAGGCAGAAGATTAGACTGTTTGATTATGTCACAATACAAAAAAATCACTAAATCCAAATGCGACAGGTTAAAGCAAAGGATAGTTCAATGGCTTACTAATCTTAAGATGTAATGCTCACAAATGTCAAAGTTATAAACTAATTAAGTGCTGCAGACGCTTTAAATATTTGATCATTCTTCTTAAAAACCTGAAATTTGACACAAGTTTCTAGAGCCATCTACAACTTTCAAGGGGTGTACCCCATGCCAAAGGATGGTGCTGGTAAAAAGGTGATAAGACAGTCCAATATGTGACGAGAACATGTGCCAGGGGAAGATGATTATCATACTTGAGGAGACATTTATGGTACCCTGACTGACAAACAGTGCTCACCATACTCTATGTTGCAAATTTAGCACTGTGACAGTGCTAAAGATAGCAGGTCCTAACTTTTTTTAGCTTGTGACTGCTTACAATAAACATTTGTGTACTTGTGACTTCAGCTTAAAATGTCCCCATGTGCTCTCTCATGAGAAGAGGCCAGAAAGCTTGGAAAAATGTAAAGAACAATCTTTTCTTTTATATCTTACAGATCTTGTGACTCTCAGATTTATCTTGGGATGCTCTGTTTCAGGAACAAATGGTTTAACACGATTATTTTTCCACACACAAAGAGATTTACTGAAACTAGAACCTGATTCCTTATATGTGATGTCTAAAGCACATGGGGCATTTTGATAATTGTGTTCTTGTTTATGCAATTTCTATTTGTGGGTAAAACATCAGAATTTTTAAATCCTTACATGGTTTACTGTACTCTAGCTAAGTCTTTAGGCAAAAATAGCTTATCCACAGTGGTCTTTAGACTCACATTAGCTTTCAAATATGCCCTCTTGTGCCAAATTTAAGCTGAGCATCACTGCCCGTACATAGCTGTTTTGGGGTTTTCCCTTTTTCCCTAAGAAGTCACCAAAGCAGATGAATCCACATATGTGATTTAGCACAGATTTTACACTGGATGGCCTTCCTGACACAATCTCCCATTTATCTGGGCTTGGGACCAGCACTAGGAGTAGGCTGGCTTGTGTCCCCTGCCAGTTGCAAATCAGGGACCTTTCGTATGTGAGGTGAATGCGTATCAGAGTTACAACCTGAATTCCAGAAAAGTTGGGATGTTCTTTAAATTTGAACAAAATAAAAAATAAAAGACTTTCAAATCACATGAGCCAATATTTTATTCACAACAGAACATAGAGAACATAACAAATGTTCAAACTGGGAAATTGTACACCTTCATCCACTAAATGAGCTCATTTCAAATTTGATGCCTGCTACAGGTCCCAAAAAAGTTGGCATGGGGGCAACAAATGGCTGAAAAAGCAAAAAAGTTCAAAAAGATTTAGCTGGGAGGACATCTAGCAAGTAATTAAGTTAATTGATATCAGGTCTGTAACATGATTAGCTATAAAAGGGATGTCTTAGAGAGGCAGAGTCTCAGAAGTAAAGATGGGCAGAGGCTCTCCAATCTGTGAAAGAGTATGTAAAAAGATTGTGGAACACTTCCGAAACAATGTTCCTCAATGTCAAATTGCA
>VUQH01080647.1:0-30840 GCA_015106775.1 Etroplus canarensis | reverse complement strand
CAACCCACCCATCTTTTTTTTTTTTTTTCCCCCCCCCCCCCCCCCCCCCCGCCTCTTTTTCTTTAGCCATTTCTTTACACTTTCAAGTAAATACAAGTGAGAGATTTGGGGCCATATAAGCAAAGCAGCACTGATGCCAGATGAAGTGTATATCACTAAATGCATTACAGATTTTATGCAACAGCTAACAGAGAGTTTTTGCAGCAACAGAACCCACTCTGATCAATGTTACTGATACATAAGCGTATGAGCAAGAGAAAACAATGATCTTGCACTAGCTCCATGGTGACAGTAAGTGTTGGCACAGCAATGAAGCGCAGCTTGCTGAGGTTTACAGCTGGTACCACATCTGTGACCAATCACATTTGCTGAAATTTCCAGCTGTGTTTTGGCAAATGAAAAAAAGTCACTCTCAGAAACTTACAAGATTTGAGACACTATTAATCAAGAAGAAATGATGACTGGAAAAAAATATAAATTAAAGGAGTTCAAGAGATTTATATTTTGGCAGTATGACATGCTGCAGAACTAATAACATTAGCTGTTAATGGGAATATCCTGTGCATGGCAGCTAAAACCATGACTGCACGTGACCTATCAGAAGAAGGCCAGGCCTTCCCTTGCTTTTTGACCTCAAACCATCAGATCCATTTGCGTGGGCAAAATCATGCATTGAGTGTATGGTTACCTTCGAGAGCATGTATACTCTCAGCACAAACCCCATTTCCAGAGACTTTGATATATTTTCCAAAATGCGATAAATACAAAATTCTGTGATATAGAATAGAATAGAATAGAACTTTATTGATCTCACAGTGGAGAAATTCACTAGTTACAACCGCCTAAAGTAACACACAGTGAGGTGCAAGAAGTTCACACTTTAGTATAAATAAAAGTAAAAAATAAGGGCAAAATGTTAATTAATGTTAATTAATGTAAAGTGTTATTTAACTGACAAAAGTAAGAAGAAAAGATTTTCAATAGTTATACTCACAAACTTATTTTGTAAATATACACAAGCTTAGAAAAAAGTTGGGAAAGCGTAAAAATCTGAAAAGTGCACAGAATTTTGGAATAACATTGGCTTGGAAGACTTCACATTAAGATGGCCATTTGGAAGCAGATGAGGTATCACGATTGAGTATAAAAGCAGCATTCGTCAAAGGATCTTTCAACAGATACAGTGCATAACATTGTGAAAATATTAAGAGAAGTTGGAAACATTGCAGCCCATAAAGGGCAAGGTGAGAAACCACTGATGAATGCCTGCGATCTTGGAGACCTCAGGTGAAGTTGCCTGAGAAACTGTAACGCTTCCATGGCAAATAAAGTCTCCTGGTCTTGGGAGTTTCTCAGAAAACCATTGTCACTTAACACAGTCTGTCACTGCATCCAGAAATGCAACCTGTATGGCAAGAAGCCATACAATGCCTGTAAAAAGGGTTCATCCTCCTTGGATGTTTCACCTTTTTAATGTTTTAATAAATGGAATCATGGTCAACATAATTTGGCTTTTTTGACAAGAATTTGCAAAAAAAAAAAGCTTCTGTCATGTCAAAGTGAAAACAGAGTTCTATAAACTAATGTCAATTAATTAAAAACATATAAGGTAAAATAAATGTTTGCATAAATAATCGCCCCTTTAAAGGAACTGATCTAATTCAACAGAGGTCCAGCTAGTTGTGTGTGTGTCAAGTGATTTTAGTATAAAAGCACCTGTATATGGGAGGTCCAGTCTCTGGTTCATCAGTATTCCTACTACAATTGCAACATGAGGACAAAAGAACACTCCAAGCAACTCAGAGAAAAGAGCAAAAGTCAGGGGATGACCACAAAAAGATTTCCAACCCATTGGACATCCCACAGAATTCATTCAAAGCCAACCGAGGATTCCTTCCACTCTGAAGGAATTTAAAGTTTCAGTGGCTCAGATGGGAGAGACTGTACATACAACAACTGTTACCTGGGTTCTTCACCAGTCAAAGTTGTATGGTTGAGTCGTAAAGAGAAAGCCACTGTTGAAAAAAGCTCACATGATGTCTCACTAGGAATTCACCCAAAGGCATACAAGAGACTCCAAGATCGAGTGGAAAATGGGGTTTTGGTCTGATGAGCCAAAAATTGAGCTTTTTGGCCATCAGACTAGACACTATGTTTGATGAACAACAAACACTGCACATCACCACTAACACACAATTTCCACCATGAAGCATGGTGGTGGCAGCATCATGTTTTCGGGATGCATCTCAATAGCAGGCACTGGAAGGCTTGTCAAGGTAGAAAGAAACATAAACGCAGAAAAATATTGCCAAATCAGAACCAGGATACTTTTTTAATCCCAGGGGGGAATTACTCAGATTATCCTGGAGGATAATCTGGCTCAGTGTGCAAGAGAACTAGCGCTTAGAAGAAGACTTTTTTTCTCCAGCAAGACAATGACCCCAAGCATACAGCAAAAGCTACACAGAAATGGTTCAAAGACAACAGAGTGAATGTTCTGGATTGGCTAAGTCAAAGTCCAGATCTCAATACAATCAAGAATTTTGAGGCTGGACTGGAAAAAAGCTGTTCACGCTTGATCCCAAAGCAACCTGAACTTGAGCTGTTTTGCAAGGAAGAATGGAGAAAAATTGCAGTGTCCAGATGTGTCAGCCTGACTGAGACATATTCACACAGATTCAGTGGTATGATTGCAGCTAAAGGTGAATCTGCTAAATACTGACCTAAAGGACGGGAATATTTCTGCAAACATTTATTTTACCTTATATATTTTTAATTGACATTAGTTTTTAAAATATTTATTTTCACTTTGAAATGAATGAGCTTTTTTCGGGGGGGAAATTCTTCTCAAAAAGCTAAACTTGATTGACAATGATTTTATTTATTACAGCAATCAAAGGGTGAAACATCCAAGGGGGTGAATACTTTTTATAGGCATTGTACATTAACTTTTTTCTGAACCATCATCAGGTTTTTTGGGCCTGAGCTCATCTGAAATTGAACTGTGGAACACTGTGCTGCGGTCAGGCAAGTCCACATTTTCAGTTGTTTTCAGAAAGAAATTCGTGTTACGTTTTCTGTGCCAAAGATGAAAACAGCTATTAACATTGTTATCAGCAAAAAGGTGCAAAAGCCAGCATCTATGATGGTATGGTGGTGCATGCCCACGACATGAGTGAGTTGCATGTATAGTATGTGACCGTGTCATTGAGTCTGAGGTGCATGTGTGTGTGTAGGGATTTTAGACAGACATACGCAGCCATCAAAGTGAAGTTTTTTTTTTGTAACGTGCATGCTTATTTCACCAGGAAAATGTCAGACCACATTCTGCACAGGTGCAACACTGTAGCTTTGAAGACACAAAGTGTGTGTGCTCAGTAAGTATTCTCGGTTCCAAAACATTTGAAGTGTTACTAAAAAAAGATGATGTAACACAATGATAAACATGGCTCTGTCTCAGTATTTGTTGAGTGTGTTCCAAATTCTAAATTTGTGTATCTTTACAAAATACAACTGAGTTGGTCTGTAAAATGATTGAAAATCTTTGTAGTTTTGTCAGTCAAATGATGTCATATAAAGGTTCACTTAAAGTAACATACCACAGATTTTTGTTTTTAATGAATTTTGGAAAATATCCAGCCATTTCTGGAGCTGCTGAACAACACATGGAGCTGTTGAAATTTTAATGACCATAGTACGTGAAAATTGGACCCTAATAAATTCTCAGTCTGCATTAGAGCACTTCATGATGCTGTATGGTCTTCATCATTTTTATGACAGGTGGCCTGTAAATCTGTCTATCTATCTATCTATCTATCTATCTATGGACTGTCAAATGATTAAAATTTTTAATCGGATTAATCACAGAGGCGCTGTGGATTAATTTACATGAATTGTAATCGATACTCATTCATTATTGTCTTATTTTGTGGGGGCAAAAAGATTCATGACCGCTCATCACCTGGCCAATACATCCCTACAGTGAAGCATGGTGGTGGCAGCATCATGCCATGGGGATGTTTTTCAGCGACAGGAACTGGAACACTGGTCAGGATAGATGGAAAGATGAATGCAGCAATGTACAGAGACATCCTGGATGAAAACCTGTTCCAGCGCGCTCTTGACCTCAGACTGGGGCGACGGTAATTCCTTCAGCAGGACAACGACCCTAAGCATACAGCCAAGATAACGACGAAGTGGCTTCAGGCCAACTCTGCGAATGTCCTTGAGTGGCCCAGCCAGAGCCCAGACTTGAATCCAACTGAAAATCTCTGGAGAGATCTGAAAATGGCTGCGCACCAACGCTGCCCATCCAACCCGATGGAGCTTGAGAGGTTCTGCAAACAGGAATGGGCGATACTGCCCAAAGACAGGTGTGCCAAGCTTGTGACATCTTATTCAAGAAGATTTGAAGCTGTAATTGCTGCCAAAGGTGCATCAACAAAGTATTGGGCAAAGGCTGTGAATACTTACGTACACGTAATTACTTTTTTCATTTTCAATAAATTTGCAAACATTTCAAAAAAACTTTTTTCACATAGTCATTATGGGGTGTTGTGTTTTAAATTTTGAGGGAAAGAATTAATTTAATACATTTTGGAATAAGGCTGTAACACAACAAAATGTGGAAAAAGTGAAGCGCTGTGAATACTTTCCAGATGCGCTGTACTTAGTGCTCAGGAGAGGGTTTGGCTAAGGTGCAGTATGCTGGCATACCTGGAGCTCATCACTCGTTACCAGTGCTATTTAAGCCCAGCAGTTTTGCACTCTGGATTTCCTAACGGAACCTCAGTCACTAAAGGACAAAGAATGTTTTATGATTTGCACCTTGCAGTTTGGAATTAATCTAACCTTCCTTATTCTTTAAATTCATCTTAACTTCAGTCCTATGTTTGTCTGCTTTTCGGTCCATCCCTTCCTCCCCTGTGACAAAAGTTGTTTACTCATTTCCTTCATTCTGAAGCTGTGATTAAAATTAAACTAAATTTACTTCAAAACTCCTGCTGTTTTAGTTATGCTTTATTACTTCCCAAACTGATAAATAAACCCAGTCCTTCTAATTACATGAAACACAAACATTTCCGTGTAGCCACATTGTTTTTTTGTACCAAATATAGTGTTTTACACCACAGTACAGCCCCACAGGCCATGAATACATGTCCTGAAAATAAACAAAACAGACAATCTCAACACAGTCATCAAATGACCCACATCCCCACATGGCAGCACATCACAGTTGTTTTTAGTCACCATTTGTATGTGAGTGAGAAAATGCTGCTGGGTGTCTGTGTGTTTGTGCCTTAGGATTCAATCCTTCTAAACAGGACTGCCATTAACCCTTGTAACTCTTAAAAGACCACCCAGATATTTGACTGTGTGCGTGTGTGTGTGTGTGTGTGTGTGGGGGGCCTACAGACCGGCATTGCTTTTGTTATCTATCCACTCCACTGTCTATTTATGGTGAGGTGTCCCCTCAGGAAGAGAAAGACAGGACTTTATGATATCACTAAGGTAGCATCCGACACTTGAGACAATGGAAAAGGTTTACAGAAAAAAAAATTCTATAGGATAAAATGGAATTTAGATGTTGTTAAACTAAAAACGTGTGAGCTACCCCTGCTCTTTGTTTGATTTGACCAGGTCATGTCTGTATTCTAATGTGACACTTCCCTGCCACATCTAATGACACTTGAGGGGCCCACATGCACCCTGACTGGCCTGAAGAGCTTGTCTCAGATGGAACTACAACTGGCCAAAGTTCCTTCTTTTTAGTCAGTGTGGGTGTTATAAACGACTGCACCAAATGATTATTTTCATTGGAAATTATTTAAACTGAAGTTTCAGAACAGACACACACCTCAAACCCTCCTTTCACATTGTACAATGATGAATGTGTTCCTGTCATGCACACCTGTTTAAATCTAAACTGCTTCAGTTTACATGCAAATTGAGAACTGATCCAATGGTTTGCACTTGGTTTTGCATAATGGACCAGTGTGGAAAAAATCCAAACTATCTATTTAAAGTCTAAGCTTAGCCCAAGAAAATGTATATTCTCTGAATATCACAGTTGAACATCTATCACATTTTTTAAAGATAATAACATCTGAAACATTTTTCAGGCAAATTTTTCCTATCATAATGAGCTTTTTTGCTTTAGTGTACCTTAGCAGGAGCTCTGAGGAAAAAAAGAGAATAATTCCTTGTCACTTTCTTAACATTCACCTTGATTTTGTGCTTTGGCCGAACAGTAACCAGAGCTCTATGAGAGTCCTGCAGCTGCTGAACCACACAAAGAGTCCATTCTTTGTTGCTTTATATTGAACGCACTGGTCCTCTGCACGGGATATGTTCAAAGATGGAAAGAGAGCATTACAGGACAGTTTCAAAGGGCAACCCTGGCTACTAGGCCCCACACACACACACACACACACACACACACACACACACACACCCCTCGCACACCTGTGCAAACTATCTCTCCGACTTCCTCTCCCCAAGTCACACACACACATTTCCTGTGGGCTCATACACTGCCCTGTCTGTTCTCCAGGGCGTTAGCTGCTGGGCACTTGGTCAATGTGTACCCAAGTGTAATGCTTTAGCGCTTTGAGACTGGCAGGCAGACAGCACGCACACACGCACACAGGACTATTAGTACATTTTGATGGTAAATACAGTACCAACAGAAAATATGACTGCACTGACATATTTTAATTTATGGCTAATATTACCCTTATAGTGCAAAAATGACATGCTGAATTTCTGCTTTAATTAAAAATATTTATACCAATTTGCTATTCAATCCAAAAACTTAAGTCATACGAATTAAAAGAAGCAGCAAATTTTTTTTTCTTATCATTAATTAGTGATAACAGTGTAAAGACAATGAAAGAATCTGAAACAACTTTACTGAGCATCATCACCTGATCCTCGGTAAAGCAGGAGAGCTCCTTGGGTAGAGCTGTACAGTGAAATTCACCTGTTTGCCAAACTGTAAATTTTACTGTTTTAGTTTGCTCTAAAACCTCTCTTTGTGAGATTTTCAGTCACAACAGGCAGAGTTTCTTTGTGGACAAAGCTCTAAAATTACCTGCATATATGCTACACATAAAAAACAGGAGGAATAGGGTGAGATGGAGGCAGATGTTCCGCTGTGGTGACCCCTAAAGGGAGCAGCCAAAAGAAGAAGGCCAGACAAGAACACTGAGCAGCTCTGCCAAATTTCAGATTATTATTCGTGATTTTTGCACCTATGTAGTGCTTGACATAGCAGAATAGTCCATCTTGTATAACTGTCGACATCCAAGTATCCCTGAGAATCATGCCAGGTTTAGACAAGTTTTAAGTTTTGGGAAAAATTGTTTTTTTTACCCGTGAAAAGGCTAAAGTTAGCATAATGCCCAAGAAGTTTTTTGAATTGTAACCAGCTTTATTTATTGCTTTCTTTTTAATTTTTACCTTAACTGTGGTCTTCCTTAAATCAAAAACATCTGAGATGAATGACTTAGTCAAGAAAATCTGAAAGTTTGGCCTTAAAGGCACAACATTTGCCAAATATATACAAATATCAAGGTACAAATACCTTTAACTGGCCACATCACCTATAGGGTCATACACAACACACCTAAAGCTAAAGATTCAGAGGAAAAACAATGAAAAACACACAAATAAGCAACACCATGTTGGATTCAGTGCTGTATCCACACAGCTGGGGTCTCTAGGAAGAAAAGGCAAGAGCTGTGTGATCTTTAACACATACACCCATGCACCACCGCCACCTCTGTTTACACACCCCTAAGCAAATAGCTGAAGAAATTACGCTTCCTTGAAAAACTCAACTAAAATCCTTGTATTGTGGTTGACGTCTCAGTCAACATCAAACCAACATCAATCCACACCACACAGCTGACATGACACACCATTAGCAAACACATGCACACACAAGCCGATATAAAAAAGTCACCATCTTCAGTTTTTATTCTTTACACTTCAAAATTTCAAGATTGCTAGTAGCAGCATTTTAACATTGCTTCCTGTGGTGAAAAGTAGCCAATTAAAGAAATACTGTAAGTGGTTGGAGAAAGATTGCAATGCTCACTTTGCCTTTTTTGCCTTTTTTAGAAGAACTGAAATTTGCTGGTTGACAAGATTGTATCTAAATAAAGGCATTTAATAACATGATAACTAGCTGAAACAAAACATGCTGCAACTTCAGCTAAAAGTATACCATCAGCACAAGAAAGTCTGATTTGTTATCACGCTCTCAGAACAGTTTGCAAAGTTTTATTATCAGTTCTACAGCTACAAGTTTACATTCAGTTTGGTTGTGTGTATTCTAACATACAGAACTTGAAGATAAATCTCACTGTGAATCAAGCTTCCATGAGTGGAAGAGCTAACAACTGTAACTACTTTTCCCTGTACACACACAGTATCTGATTGTATGTATAATCCAGTGATGAATTCCAACTCCAGACTGAGCACAAATTCTTATCTGTTTTTTCTTATATTTTGTCTTTTTAAAAAATAACACTGCAAGATAAAAACCAACAAGACCAAAAGATTAACTGATTGAAATCATCATGCGGGTTTGACTCACTCCTGAATTTACAGCTGAGTGATCCAAACTCATCAGCATTCATCTCATAGTATTTACCCACTAGCATTTTACTTCCTACTGACCAAAACACTCTTTCCTCATGACCTGGTTTCTGACCTCTCCCCTCCGTATCACCTGCCATAAACGTCCAGCATTTGAACAAGGCATTCTTAGTCGGGCGAGGCAACAATCTGTATCAGTAGGCAGGGAGAGCTGGAGCCGACCCCCTCTCTGCTTTATGGTGTTCATTTAGGATGGCAGAGTAATGGGTATGACTTTGTGTTTGCATGTGTGAGCGTGATAATAGTGTTTTTGTACCTGTGTCTGTGGGGGGGAGAGCTGATTTAGGGCCGGTGGTAATGAGTGCGGTGGAATCCAGCTGGCTCCACAGCTAGCTAACCATCAACTAATGAGTCTGTGAGACAGACAGAAGGTCTGTAATAAGCCATGTTTGAAATTTAATATCACTCATGGAATAGTGCTTTGGCAAAAGGGAGTTTCTGTGGGCAATTCTGTCTGCCGTGTTTAATGCACGACTTTTATATTGAATTGTAGTCTTTTTCATTAAAAGTTAAGACAATTTGTGTCATAAACCATTTAAACAAGAAGGAGGGGTTTGATAATCCTAAAGAATAGCTTACTAGAAACACTCAAACTTGACACTCTTTGTGCTCCCTGATAGAAAAGAAGAGTTATAAAATTGTTGCACTCTCAATGGGGGAGCATTTGCTGGGGAGAGGAAACCAGCTGGAGCTTAGAGCAGGAAAGAGGAGGTCATGACTTTGGTGACAGTACACTCTGTGTATGTGTGTGAAAGTGAGTTAATCACACTGCCGTTCTGTACATAAGTTGCCTCTTTTACCGTATACTGAAAATTCAAACTTTCTAGCAAGTGTCCTCACTCAGTGTAACTATTTTGTACTTAATTCTGACATTTTTTGCTAACACTGAAACAACACATGAGTCACATGGACAAAACAAGTAGTGGAGTGACAAGTCATGCTTCTCTAATTGGCAGTCTGATAGATGAGTCTGGGTTTGATGAATGCTAGAAAACCCTACCTGCCTGACTTGGCCTGGGTCCCTTAGTTCCTGTGAAGGAAATCCTAATGCTTCCCATTAACAAGACACTTTGGACAATTCTATACCTCCAGCTTTGTGGGAACAGTTTGGGGAAGGCCCTTTTCTGTTCCAGCATGACTGTATCCTATTGCACAAAGCAAGGTCCATAAAAGCATGACTGGATGAGTCAGATGTGGAAGAACTTGCCTGGCCCACACATAGCTGTGCCTTCAACTCCACTGAACCCCTTCAGGATTAACTAAAATGGAGATTACAAACCAGGTTTTCTCATCCAACATCAGTGTCTGACCTCACAAATCAACTGTAACTGTAACAGCTGCAGTGTGGGTGCTATTCTAGCTGTTGTTGGAGTCCGTCAGGGCTGCTCTTTGTCACCAATTCTGTTCCTAACTTTCATGGACAGAATTTATACACACAGCCAGGGAGCGGAGGGTGTCAGATTTGGTGGTCTCAGGACCTCATCTTTGCCTTTTGAACATGATATGGTAATTTTGGCTTCATTGAGCAACAACCTCCATCTTGCACTGGGGGGATTTGCAGCTGAGTGTGTTGGGGCTGGGACAAGAATCAGCATCTTCAAATCTGAGGCCATGGTTCTCAGCTGGAAAAGGGTAGAGTACCCACTCTGAGTTGGGAATGAGTAGTTGCCCTTAGTGGAAGAGTTTGAGTGTCTTGGAGCCTTGTTCATGACTGAGAGAAGGAGGAAGCAGGAGATTGACAGACAAATTTGTGCGGCATATGCAGTGATATGTAAGCTTTTAGGTCTGTTGTGGTGTAGAGAAAGCTGAGCATTAAACCAAAGCTGTTGATATACCAGTTTAACTACGTTCCTACCCCCACCTGTGGTCACAAGCTTTGGGTAGTGACTGAAAGATACTGCGGATATAAGCGGTGGAAATGGGCTTCCTCCGAAGGGTGTCTGGGTTCTCTCTTAGAGATAGGATGAAGAGCTTGATCATTCAGGAGGGGTTCAGAGTAGAGCTGCTACTCCTCCACATCGAAAGGAGCCAGCTGAGGTGGAAGGGGTGTCTGATAAGATGCATCCCAGACGCCTCCTAGGTAAGGTGTTTTGGGCATGTGCAAATGGGAGGAGGCTACAGGGTAGATCCAGGACATGCCGGAGAGATTATATCTCTTGGTTGTCTTGGGGATACATTCTTGCTTGGACTGCTCCTGTTTTGCTACTTACATTACAATTAATGAAATACTGATGCTGTTATTGTTGACAATGATTCAATGTCTGCCTGGTTGTCAAAATAGAGTAGCAGAATTTTCACTTCTAAGATTTCTAGCAATTATTTCATTGATCACAATAATTCAGACAGACAGAATATTGACTAAATAAACTTATTCTGCAATAACTTAATATTCCTTCCTGTAAATTAATAGCAGCTTTACTTACACTGGCATCATATGATACTCACATAGATCACTAAAAAGTATAAAAGCAGGTAGCATGAGGAGTAAGAAAATATTATACAGTGCTGCGATATAACCTACTAAATGAAAGCACAGATTTGTTTTGTTAACCTCTGCTGGGTCATCTTACCTTGGATATGGAGACACTGGATATGAATCAGGGTTTGGTTTACATTGAGGAGCAGATGGTATGCACAGAGTTTGGAAGACGCCTTCAAACGTGTAACCCTACACAGTAAAAATCACATACAGGCAGGGATACTGTTTCAAAATATCTGTTGAACCTTGAACTATTAGCACTCGTCTGTTTAAAATAGTGCCGCATTATTGTCCAAGAACAGTGGATTTCACTTTAGCAGTACAACCTGATGCCTGCCAGGTGCTCTGGGTTGAAACATCTGACAGACAGATGGTTGTAGATTAACAACTATGAGATGAAAGCTGCTAATATTGCCTGGACACAATATTATCTTGGGGTGTTAACTATTGCAATGTATTGCTTTTGTATTTCTACAAACCTACTTATATTCTCTTACAACCATGATCCTCATGTCTTTCTAAAATGTCTTATACAACATCACAAAACATTTTTTCTGCAGTAATGTTTTTTAAATGCTTCTCACAATCGATTTACACGTTCCTTAAAGGAAATGACACCTTTTGGCTATTGTTTGGAGGTGGTATTTGAAAAAGATCATCTTCTTCTTTCGGCTGCTCCCATAAGGGGTCACCACAGCGGATCATCTGCCTCCATCTCACCCCACCCCTTGCATCCTCTTCCCTCACACCAACCCTCTGCATGTCCTCCTTCACTACATCCATCAACCTTCTCAGTGGTCTTCCACTTCTCCTGCTGCCTGGCAGCTCCATCTTCAACATCCTTTGTCCCTTATATCCACTATCACTCCTCTCCACATGTCCAAACCATCTCAGCCTTGCCTCTCTGACTTCCTTGCCAATGCAAATACAACAAAAACGTAGCATGAGATGTTAATAGTTCCAGTCATACAAAATCTGAAACACTGAAACAGACTAATCTCTGTATCTACTAAAGATTATGCTTCATCATCATATTGCAAAACAGAAAACTGTGTCATCTCTGTCTACTTAGAAACATCATTATTAATCATTTCAAACTGCTGAACAATGTGGAACGAAACTAATTTACAATGCATCACATAACTGCTCTTTTGGAATTACAACAGTTAAGTTACAATGAAATGTTTGGCCATTTCACATCACACTTTGACAGTGCTCCCTGCTCTGCTTTTTTCAGTTTTACAATCCACCCAACCCCCACTGACTTTTTCCCTTTCTTCAAACGTGTGCATTCGTGTGTGCGTGCACGTGCATGTGTTCTGAAAGTGCATGTGTTCTCCCTCCACAGCACAAAGCTGCCATTGGTTGGCGAGATTTGTTGGAGGGAAAAAAGGGTGAGTAGCAGGGAGAGTGAAGCAGCAAGATAGTGCTGACTCAGGCACTCGGCTCCATTGTTCTCCTGGTCTCGTAACCCTACACCTCCCTGTCTCCAGCCAGACAGCCCATTGGCCGACTGCAAGTGCTGGAGCCAAGGGGACTGCGGTGTTAAACAGTACCAAAAAAATCTTATCTCTTCCTCCATTAGTCTCACAATGAGAGAATTCAGCAGGCAAAATCACAGCAGACACAGGGCCATTCAGGTTGCGATATCTCTGCTGCATCTCGACGAGTTAGAGAGGTATTTTGGTGATAATTGGGATATTTTATGTAAGGCCTGCTACCTGTTTGTTGTGTGCTGCTTTGACAGAAAATGCAGACTTTGTTACCAGGGCTTGAATAGGTTGAAAACGCAGGTGTGTCACTCTGGTTTGTTGTCTGAGACCTCTGTGAGACCTTGACAATGATTTTGTGTGATTGCATCAGGTTAATACAATCTTTCAGCCTGTGACCCTTTAAAGGAAACCAGTTTTAATCCTTTACTAATCTTTTGGCTGTCTCACCAGTTGCAATCAGCTCTATCAAAATCACCTTTTCTCTTATTTCTTTTAACACTTTAGAGACCTAAAATTAAAAAAAAAAAGAAAACAAGTTCTTTAAACACATTTGCAGTATTTCTGAATTGTCTGTTTTCCTACCTTGACAGTCATGCTGTAGCTATTTTAAATGTACTTCTTTCTTTCCTTTTTGCAGAGCCAGTCAACTAAAGGTCAGCTTGGTGCAAACCAACCTTTGGGTTTTTTGTAGTGATTTTAAACCAATTCCTGTACTCTTGCTCCTTGTCCACAGAGCAAAAGTGACATTTTTAAAAACTTGTAAACATTGCACGCATTGTCACACCACAGGGCATGTGATATGGGGAGAATGCTCACCTTGGGGCTTACCAAGATTACTTGGTAACAAATGAGTGCATGACAGGGGAGGAAAGTGAGAGTTGCAGCAGTTTCAGTCATAGGATCCTCAGTTAACTAGGTCATTTAGATCCTAATGGTGATAAATATGTTGTGCTTGCCACAGAGGCCAAGTTTAGTGAGCTGCAACCTGCAAAGAAGAAGCAGAAAGCTAGGCTCTATTACATGCTTTATATCAAACATGAGCTATGACCTGATATTCACCAATTTCATCAAAAATATAATGAAAATCTTGTTTTAAAAGTGAGTTATATTAGCTCTGAAGATCATTCTTACTATGTAAGAATAGTAAGAATGAAAAGTAATTTCTGTGGTTCATGATTAACAAGTTTTAATCAGAAAAACAGACAATAATCTACAGAAAATAATGGAAATTGTTATATACAGTCTTTTGACAAAGAAAGTTATCACAGGAATCTTTGCAGTCATGTGAAAAACTAAGTACACCACATGATTCAGTAGCATGTAGAACCACCTTCAGCAGCATTAACTTGAAATAATAATTTTTTTTTATGATGTCATCAGACTCGAATGTCAGTATGGAGGTATTCTTCTTCTACCTTCCACCCATTTGTTATAAATCAGGTCTATATACTCAGTAGTCACTTGATAGCTACTTTACCCGGTATTTATTTATTTATATATTTATTTTTAACAAATACCTATTGTTCTTTGACTGTCCATGTATATTTACTTGCACTCACACTTTGCTGTCGCAACAATGCAATTTCCCCATTGTGGGACAAATAAAGGTTTTTCTTATTCTTATTCTTATTCTGGCCAATCTTTAGGAGGAGACCTGCTTCAGTTCATGAGTTTTTGGGGCATTTTTTTGTGCACAGCTCTCTTAAGGTCCCACCACACCATATCTATCAGATTGAGGTCTGGACTTTGACTAGGCCATTGCAACTTCTTGATTATTTTATTTTTCAGCCATTCTGTTATAGACATGCTGTTGTGCTTGGCATCATTGTCATGTTGCATGAGCCAAGCTTTATTTGGTGGACAGGTGGCCTCACAATTGACACTGGAATACTTTACTATAAAGAATAGTTCATGGTCGACTACATGACTGTAAGGTGCCCAGGTCCTGTGGCTACAAAACAAACCCAAATCATCACTCTTTCACCACCACGACTGACAGGTTATACAAGGTGTTTGTGCTAATATGCTTTTTTTTGGCTTTTACCAAATGTGGCACTGTGTATAATAGTCAAACATTTCCACTTTGGTCTTTTTGGCCCAAAGTACATTGTTCCAGAAGTTATGTGGGCTGTTCAGGTTCATGCTGAGACCTGTAGAGTCTGAGAAGTAGCTCTTGGATTTTGTGCAGATTCTTTGAGTATTGTATGATCTGACCTTGGGGTGAGTTCACTGGGACATTCACTCCTGGAAAGATTGTGTCATTGGTTTTAGTCAAGTGAAAATACTGTCATGTTCTCTTGGGTGACAGCATCTAAACTAAGATGCTGTTGTTCCTCTTTTAAAATTATTCAGAGGGAAGTTGTATTAATTTTGACACTTAAGTCTTAAGCCACTTATGTTAACCCTAGTACTGCCAGCTATACGACCTGCTAGATGACCGGCAGTGAATGAAAACACCGGAAGTGATCAATATATAGACAACTGGAAATACACAAAACTTATTTGGGACATCAATATATTGAGGTCCGGCAGTACTAGGGTCAAGTGTGTTAAACCTGAACATAAATTGTACAGTCTTTAAAGTGGCAGTCATCCAAGAGACATAGGGAGTAAAAAGAAACATATTTTGCTTTGAAAAGACAATTTTTTACCAACCTGAAAAAGTGACTTTTTTTTTCATACGTTGTACTTTCTGTTTTTTCTGGAAATCAGCATTAATTACCATTCCGAAACAACAGGGAAACTGCGACATCTCAAAAATACATATAAAATGTCAGTTCTACATGTTTGACTTGTGCTTTAGGAATGAAAATAATATACTGTACTTTGCAAAGGTCTTGAGTCACTTCTCATTTATTTATATTTTGCGAGAAAAATGGGCTGTAGGTGCAATGATTCATTGAAACATGTGCAATACAGGTCATAAGGCAAAAAGAGAGTTTGTACAATTCTAATGAGCTTGAAAGTTAATATTTGGTGTGACCACCTTCATTCTTCAACACAGACTGACCTCTATTAGACGAGCTTTCTTGGAATTTCATTAAGTAGTCTTCAGGAATAGTTCTCCAGGCTTCTTGAAGGACATTCCAAAGCTCTTCTTTGGATGTTGTTTTGTTCTGTTCTCTTCAAAATGATCATATTCAGGTCTGAGCAAGACCTGTTGTCACTGATTTTTAGTCAAGTTCTTGTGTCATTTGGCATACCTCAGCCTTTTCTCCCTGCTTCTTGACAGCCACCCTTACACTAAGACCACTTCTGATGAGGCATTGCAAACAGTAAATAGATCAACTGAAGGGCCAGATGCATCTATTTGGTTTTGTGTCAGGTCTTTGTTGATTTTTGTCAAAGTACATGAATTTCAGGTACTGTTCATTTGCTGTAGAGAGTTTTTAGGCCTGCCAGTTCTTCTGTCCTCCACTTGTCACGTTTCCTCAAATTTTTTAAGAACACACTGCACACCGCATGGCAAGATATGGCAAATTTTCAGCTAGGAATCATCTTCTTGGGGCTAAAATACTATTTTTCATAAATTCTACTAAAGTAATGGGAACAGGTTATATGTTTAAGGGATGGACTGCTAGCAACAAAGTGCCTAAACAGACTATTTAAAATGGGTATTTGCTAAGTTGTCTGTTATTCACAGATACAACAGTGGTTCATGACTTGTGTTAGGTGCCTTTTTTATGCTTCAGTGATTCATAAGTCAGTATGAAGGGGTTTAACAAACAAAAAACATTCCTCTGAAAATGGTCAAGTACAATGACCTGACTGAAAATAAGTGAAAAAGAAGCCAAGGTCCATAGAATGACTTTAGAAGGTCTTCAAAAAGTCTGGAGAACTTTTGCTGAAGACAGCTTTTAAAAAAAATTATATGAAAGTCTTCCTCCTTGGAAGCAAAATATAAAGAAATGAGGGGTGGCCCCATAACTTTTGCACAGTACTGTAACTCCCCACAGAACAACCTGAAATAAAGAAGTTGAACAAGTTCTTGTGTTTTTTGGATTAGAAAAACAATTATTTTCTTACAGGACAGTGATAAATTCTTTTCACAAGTTCCTACGCTCAGTGTTCTTGGGAGATAAAGGAAAGTTTTTGTTGAATTCTATATTGATGTTATTCCAGTTACTAAATTATGAATCATATCAGTTGATATGATTACATCTTTAACGACTCTTGTATGTCTTAAGGCTCTAATGTGTTCCAGCAGTGCACTAGCAATATGAGATCCCACTGATAAACTTGTTTTAAGCCCTTTTCATTTGACAAATACATCCATAAAGGGTACAGCACATATAATATTTGGTTAGATTTTGAGAATGATTGTTTGAATCTTTTTCAAAAACACAGGATTAATGAATGCTCATGGTTCAAGGAAGAAAATAGGTGAAAGATAACATGTTATTTTCATTTGAATAAAGAGAATAAATTAATCCATCCTAACTTTTTCCCCATGTGAACTTTGGGGTATCATGTCACCTGATTTCTTTCTTTGGTCCATTCCAGTTTACTACTATTAGGTTGCTTTCAGGTGTTGTCAAGACTTAACAATATATTACAACTGTGGGTTTATTATGGGTTCCTTATACAGACAATTTGTGGGGTCATCTTTAGTGCAGCATAAATGTGGCCAAGGGAAGCATGAAAGTGGAAATATTCAAAGATGTATAAACATCCACCTTCAAGCACTCCTCAGCTTACATGAATATTCACATGAATATATTCAGTCTTCTCTGCGCTCTTTATGTTCTCAACAGTTTCCACGCTCTCATAGTTGAGACATTGTTTCCCTGTGATGCTAAACAATTAGCTGCTTTTCCCATGTGAGAGAACTGATTCCCCTAAGCCTACGTTTATTAGATTCCACCCCGTTTGTATGAATATGGAGGAGGGCTGGCGCTAGGGGCACAATGCCTTGCTCCTGTCCAACACTGCACATCAAGCATGGTCATGGATTGAAAATTCTGCCCACGGCCACTACATGAGACAACAAGGCTCTTTCAGCTGATGGGGCAGCCCAGGCTCTGGACTGGTGGCACAAGTTTGTACAGAACTATCCCGGGAGCATTATCCATTGCCAAAGTTGATGGGAAAGAGGAACCACACAGAATGCCAGCTTAGCTGAAATGTTTGGGCTTAGTTTTGTGTCTGAAAACACCCAATGAGCAAGCACTTTTGGGGATCTATGTCATTGTTTCTAATAGTCTTCCAGCCCAAACTGAGTTGGAATTGTTCCTAAAAGTCTCTGCTTTATGAATGCTAGGTGTAAGCACAGTAAAAGTTATACATTTTCAAGGACCAGCGTTTAAATCCAGGGCAGCATGGTGGTGCGGTTGGTTAGCACTAGCAGTCAGCCTAGGCCCCTCTGTGTGGAGTTTGCAGGTTCTCCCTGTGCTTGCGTGGGTTCTCCCTGGGTGTGCAGGCTTCCTCATACAATCCAAAGACATGCAAAGGGGTTAGGTTAATTGATAATTCTAAATTGACAGTAGGTGTGAATGTGAGCATGAATGATCTGTCTCTCTGTGTTGGCTCTGCAACAGACTGGCAGCCTGTCCAGGGTTTACCCTGTCTTTCACCCTATGATAGCTGGGATAGACTCCAGCACCCTGAGCAACCCTGAATTGGATAGAAAACCATTCAGGATAGCAATTGCTGTGTTTTTGCTCATTTACTGAAATACAGTTATATATATATATATATACAGTACATCTTTAATGAGTCCCATTCTATAGGGGTTATCATGTTGCACCACCATGCTATTGCAGTAGCTCAGAATGGACCAAAGGATTCTAATACTAGCTTTTTGTTTTTCATGTTTCTGTTAGTGCTATCACAACACAGAACGTCTATCATTACCTGTTGGCTTTAACCTATTTGTTTTGCAGTGTAAGACCTGAATTTCTAATTACCAAATCTTATTCAGTTTAATTCCATTTCTAATTCTGAATTATATCTACATGCACAAACCTCTGGAATGGAAATACTTATGGATGTAGCCACTGAAGCCTCAATTTTGTTTCTTGGTGGCCGCTGTAGGTTCTCATGTTTGGAAAGGGATGGGCATAAGGAAAAATAATCAGTTGTTGTAATCTGCATTCTCATCCCGCAATTAAATACCACACAGCTGTCCTTTAAAACAAAAAAGTATTTTTATAGAGGAAACCTGATTGTCGTAAACAGCCATAAAACAAACCTGGTTTTGTGAGTTGGATGGCTTAACTGAATGCCCAACAAGTACGGAGTCTTGGAAATATTTTTGATACAGCAGAACAAGTGGATGTATTTGTAACAAATATTTACAGCCTACAGTGGCTGAAAAAGAATTTGAAAACTTTTCTTGAGTAAATGTACCAACACATCAATGTACATTATGAGTCCTGCATTCAAAAGTTGAAATACGTTAGCACCAAGGTGAAATTTGAAAAATTAGTAGATTTTATGGAACTACTACATATTCCGCAACGCTGCACTTTTAAATATTTAGGACTTTCGTCCAGTTGTTTCAAACCCATGGGGGTGGGCCACTGCTAAAGGTTTAGACGATAAATCTGAGGTATTGTAAAATTATTATTTGGACATTTATAAAGTGTCATTATTTTGAATTGATTTTAGGCTCATTAAAATATTGGTTGAATTTACCTATCTGTGTTTCAAACAATTATTTAAGACTGTGTACTACGATCACACCAGTCATTTGTCTTCCTTCCCCTCATTCTTGGCTTACTTACCCCTCCTCTTTTTCCTCCCTTCCCCTGTTGTTGTGGGGTGTACACTCAGCCTGGCCCCCTTTTTCATCTCCATGTTCCTTCAAAAGAGTCAAAGCAGGGCCTCTCTGAGGTATTAAATATCTTTATTAAACTGCCTCTTTGGGGGCTCCCACTTAGTCCCCCTGCCTCCTCCCTTTCTCCTCTGTACACCCCAGCTATCCCCACACACTTAGCCCCTATCGACTTCTCTTCAAAGGCTCCCGACATGCGGCTTCTGCCGGCTACCTGCTGCGTTGCAAGATTATGCACAATAGTCTCCGCTGGTCCCCGCTGCGTAAAACCAGGCAAGCTCCACCACACTCGGCTGGGCCACGTCTGATGGGGGAGTCTTGCCCAGACGGAGTCCGCAGGCTCAGCAAAATGAGTGAAACAGAGGTGGAGGGGGATGAGGATAGTGAGGAGAGGGGGCGGTGGATTTTGCAGGCCAGCTGTGTCATGGTTTAATGACTGCTATGAAAAGATACGCTGTGGTGTCACCAAGTTGTCCCTAACAGATGCACCTTTTTGATGATTTCACTCATGCACAGTGTCACTGTGTCTGCGTGTGAGGGTGTAAGGGGTGTGATCCATTCTTGTGCTATTTGAAAAAATCACACTCTTTGACAGATGGTTGGTACAAATTTGTACCCTCATAGGGCTGACTACACTCTCTTGGTACCTGACTACGGTTAAGCTGATCATTTCAGGACTTTGTCCAAACTTGATTTCTCACATATAGGAAACAGCTGGACATAATCTGTGTCAGCCAAATTTTCACTGATAGTAATACTCTCTGTGGTTTTGGCAAGAAAGTTAGCTCACCAATGTGTGCAGGAGGCAGGACATGTGACCACCGCTTGCTAACTGTGATTATTTTCTGAAGCTATTTTCACATTAAGGCAAACTGGCTCAGTCGGACATCACAGAGTTTGTGCTAGATCATTTTATGTCTGTCAGAATATCATCTTTTTATATGCATTGGAAAAATTAAGGACTGCAATATGTCTGAAAACTGTTCCAGAGATGTTTATGATTTGCATTATGCTAAATCCTTAAACCATGACTTTACACATGTTGTCTGTTATCTAGATGACATCACATTAAATCAAATTATTAGCTTTAATGAAATATTACAGAGCTTTGCTGCACTGGGATGTATAGTATAACAGAAAACAAGAAGAAACAAGATAAAGTCAAAGTCTTTTTAAGCAGCCAAGATAAAACAACTACAACTCACAGGCCCCACACGAAATCTGCACCTGCAGAATTCCACAGATTTTCTGCAGATTTTCCACCGAGCTTGAAAAGGCATGTGTTACTAGGCAAATGTTTCCTATTACTGCCTCTCTGACACTGGTGTATGTTGCTGTGACTTTGATCAGTATGCAAAGGCCATCTTGAAAACATGTCCTCAAACCCTCATCATAAAATTAAAAGTGTAAATGTAATAATGTAACAACCAAAAAAAAAACACTCTGCAGAATTCCGCAGATTTACTATACTTTGGAAAAATCTGTCTGGGTCTTCATGAATCACTGTTTGTAGTAAAAGTGAATATCTGACACATATTACAGTTATGTAATAATACTGATGGCAACTTTATTTATATAGCAACCTTTCAAAACATTTACAAACTTCTTTGACAGACAATAAAAATCAGGATGCTCCAAAAGTAAATTAAAAGAGAAGGTAAGATAGTGATCCCAAAGTTAGGATGAAGATTGTTTTTTTTTTTATTGGAAAATGGCAAAATACCAATGTACTGAATCCCAAAAGACAAATAAAGGCATTGTACAAAATAATGATAAAAAGGCATAAATATAAAACATGAAACTGTAAAAAAAAAAAAAATAAATAAATAAATATATATATATATATATATATATATATATAAATATGTGTTTTAAAAAGTTAGTATGTGTGTGAGTCATTGATTAATAATACTAATATTAATACATTTTATTTATAGGCATCTTTCAAGAAGCACAAGGTCACCTTACAAAAATACAAATGAGAGATAAAACACATTAAACAACATATAAAGCTATCAAGCCATAAAAGTATCAATAAAATGTACCTACAGCGAATCAGCTATTTGTCTTTAGACGGGATTTGAAAGTGCAAAGACAGTCAGTATTGCGGAAGTTGGGTGGAAGAGACTTCCTTAAATGAGGGCCAGAACAGCTGAAGGCTTTGGACCCCATAGTTACCATGTATGTAGAAGGGAACAGTGAGCTGGATAGAGGAGGAGGACCTGAGACTGAGGGACGGTGTGTTGATATGTAGGATATCAGACAGGTAGCGAGGAGCCAGGCCATGGATAGTTTTGAAAGTTATGAGCAGAATTTTATATTCAAAACAATATTTAATGGGAAGCCAGTGAAGCTGTTGCAGGACAGGAGTGATGTGGTCAGAGAGGGGGGTTCTTCTGATAATGTGGGCAGCTGAGTTCTGGGTCATTTGAAGTTTGTTAATGGATTTTATTTGTTTCCTGTGGAGCTCTTATACCTAAGACAAACCAACCTATAGTAATTTGGTCATTTTAACCAGTTCCCTTTTCTACATTCTTCAGCCAAAACAAACATTAATTTGGTTGTATGCTTAATCAGTATCCCATTAATTCCACTATCTGCCACTACCCACCTAAAACTATTACCTTTAATAGAAATATGAGATTTAGACAAGATGTTCTCTCTCTCTCTCTCTCTCTCTCTCTCTATATATATATATATATATATATATGTATATAACAAGTAATAATGTAATATTTGTGAGATTTGATCACACAAAGTTATATTTAAGAAAGTATACATAATATGCACCTATTTAAAGCCATATTCACCCTGTTGAAAACCTGTCCAGGTGTGGAGCTTCAAAAAGTCAATTTTTCAGTGTAACTTCTGTCAGTTTTTCCCCCCACTGACTAATTCTTTCAGTGTGAAGTGGCTGATGTAAAACTACACTTGCAAAGTAATCTCCCCCAACTCTTTGTCCACCACAATATGAGACAGGGGAACAAAGACACCATTGCCGACCATCAGGTTTTGGGAGCCGTCTGTCACTCAGACCCATTGTTGACATGTGCATGGCTCAGAGGACAACAGAACTTTGTGTAAAGAGAGAGCCGGGCCACACCCATCTCTTCCCATATCTCTTACCTCTTATCTGTCTCTCTCCAGAGCTCTGTCGTGTTCATGATTTTTTTTATATTATTATTATTTTATCATGTTAAGAGATTTTTTCTGTCTGTAAATGTTTATTTTTATAAGCATCACTGAACAATATTAGATTAAACAAATCACAAGTCATATCAGAATTTTTCACAGTGAAGTTCATCAACTTGTCTTCATCAAAAACTGAAATTTTGTTGTTACTGTACCACAAACTCTCAAAACAGTTTAATAAAAAAATAAAGAACATAATCTACTTTGTTGTGGACTCTGGAACAAATTGGATTTCATGAAATTTAAACATTGACCAAAAAGACATCACAGATTTGACCCTCGAAGAATCACACCAAACACTGAATTTGCATTGGGATAAAGACATGTCTTATGTCTTTTAATTTTCTGTTGCAAAAAAGGTTCATACTGTCTTTGTCTGGCTCATTTTTTGCCTGTGTATGTGTATATGATGGTTGGTGCAGCATTTGTTTCCTTATTTTATTTTATTTATTGTTGCCTCTTTGCTCTTTCTTGGCTCTTTATTGCTTAGATCTTTTTACTACCTGGCACTGTCCAACGTACAAATAGGAGTCAATATTTCTTTGAACTGGTGTTTGAAATGCAAATTTAATCTGAAATCTCATTTAATCTGAATTCTAATCTTAAATCTGTAATTTCTCTGTGAATGTAGAACACAAAACCAATTTTGCCTTCAGTTTAAATGTTTCTTTCATTGCAATGAACTTATGGACACCGATTTATTTGTTGATTAACAACAACATATCAAAACTGTATTCAACAGAAGAGAAGAAAATGATCCATTCTGTGTTTCTGGCTTTAACTTCTTTGTATTTCTACGATGCTGTAACTGTTTCAGTAGGTCAGGATGAATAAAGCCAGGGCTTGTTTGAAGGCCACAGCTAGTCTGGCTGTGTAGGCAACACAATCCTGCCCTTTGACCCTGATGACATCATATGACTGGCCCTCATGCGTCTTTCCTGAACCCAGGAGGTCAAGATTATTCAGTGAAGTTTCAAACAAGCAAAGAGTAAGTGTCGAGGAGCGAGAGGCTTTGACAATTATATGTGTTTGCTCTGAGAGGCGCCACTCTCTTGTGTGTTCATGTGGTCAAAGCTATCGACTTTGTATGCATTGGCGACTGAAAAAAAAGAAATGCGTGTTAATGAAAGCATGTGTACATACATCTTTTCATTTCTTGTAAAACTGAATTATTGAAATAAAGTTTTAAAATCCCTGGTGCTGACTATTCTCTTCTTTTTGTCCATGGCAATGACATCATTTGGTTGGGAATTGAGGTCATTTATATAACATTACTGATAGCCCTTGGTTGACTTGCAACTTCTTACAAGAATATGTGATTCAGTGTAGCTAAAATTACAACAAATAAAGATAAAGTATCCTTTGATAAGCTTGTTTGCTCTGTTGACTGACTTTTATTTCTTATCAGGGTGCACCTTTCTGCTCTTTCCGTCCCTTGTCTGTCTTTTCATTATTCCTGTAATCTTCCTTTTTTGTGCCCTTTATCCTTTCTTTGCTTGTCTTAACTTGTGAACCCACTTTTTTTTTCATTTTTAGTTTGTAACACAAATCTAACATAAAAAAAATATAATGACAAAATGTATGTTATACACTATATGGACAAAACTATTAACCCACCTGCACATGACACCTACAAGAGCTTCTGTGATACCCCATTCTAAATCCATAGGAAGTAATATGTAATGGAGTTCACACTCTGCTGTTATAATGACTTCCACTCCCCTGGAAAGGCTTTCTAAAAGATTTTGAAGTGTGTGTCTGTGGGGATGTTTACCCATTCATCCAGAAGAGCATTTATGGGGACACTGATGTTAGATGAGAGGGTTTGCCATTCTAGTTCTTCCCAAAGGTGTTGTATGAGGCTGAGATCAGGGCTGTGTGTGGCTTCCACACTCATCCAAACATGCCTTTATAGACCTTGTTTTGTGCACTGAGATACAATCATGCTGGAAAAGAAAAAGGCCTTCCCCGAACTGTTCCTGCAAAGTTGGAAGCATAGATGCCTTGGTAAGCTGAAGCACTAAGATTTCCCTTAACTAGCAGTAGGAGGCTCAAACCAACCCCAAATGGGCGTTTAGAGATCTGCAGTTATTGACTCAGAGTGACTTAAAAGTTGTTGGTGACTTTTAAGTTTGTGCCTCAGCACTTTGCAGCCCTGCTCTTAAACATTGTTCATTCCATGCTAAGCCAATAATAACATGAATCTGATGATAAAGCACTGACCGTAAATCAGATTCAGTTTTCTCTGTCCTTTAATATGGCACAACACAATATTTAACACTTAATTTTTGAAATGATCCAAAATTGTTACAGGAAACATCTCCTCCCCCAAATCTCAGCTCCTGCTTAAATTTTTAACATAATGTAGCCATGCTGGAAACTCCTGACCGGGAAATACAACATACTTGCTGTTGTTGTTGAATATGAAATTGTAATTTCCAACTGTGTCATATTGAGTGTTGAATGCTGAATGCCACTGCTTGTCAGTCATGTAGTAAACCAGTTTCCCGTTCTTGTCATTTCCTGCCCTTTAAGAAACCTCATATCTATGGTGGTTATTTTATCTGAAGTCTCTTCACACCTGCGATTCGTGCCTGTTCAGCAACCAAGGAGGAAGAATTTTTCAATAAATGCCTCACCAGACAATTATGCAATGACCGATTATGCAACTAATCCAGCCCCTGGGCCAAACTTTTAAATGAATACATTTAAAAAATTAGCTGTATGTTCTTTCACTTCTAGTGGATTTTTCTTTTTTCTCAGTTCTCCTCCATCCTTTCAGGTTATTTCCTTGCCACATAAACAGACTGCACTACAGCCATAACAAGAACATTAATCCACTGTCTAACTGCTGTAAAAAGTAAAAATGTGGTTAAATCTTACTGGTTATTTTTTAAATTTATCATATTTTATCATGTATATATTGTTCATTACATTTGCTATGGGGGCAATGAGGCAAAAAGGCTACCTATCATACCCATGAATTTTATAAAAAGGAGTTCAAAATTTAATCCTCTACTGCTTTTGAGATATTTTGCTTTTTTCCCTCCATTTTTGTACATGTGACCTACACCCATAAAGAAAACTCAAAAGAAGTGAATAAACTCCAAATAAAAGAATTCCCTGCCTAGGTACAGAACTTTATTTTACCCTTAAAAGTCATTTTTTCATAATACTTTTGCACACACAGACATACTTTCTTCAAGCTCTTTTTCTGGCCAGATGCACACTCTCATTTACTTCTCCTGGCCTCTTGGGTCAACAGGAGCATTAGGTCAAAGGTCAGAAGATAGAAAGAAGCCCAAGAAGAGAAAAGAACACTGGAGGTTGAAGAAGGAGGAGTGTGGTGCAGTGGTGGGGGTGGTTGACGAACAAACAATGGGGGAGATTTTGGCGGGAAAACGGAGACAGACCTGGAGAGTCACCTCTTTCAGACTGGTTCTGAGTCATGGTCTGCTTCTGCCTGAATCACTCACATGCCCTTACACAAGCCCAGCTAGGACGTGAAGGCGTGCACACACATGCAACCAGATGCATATGCACGGATAAACAACACCCTCCACCCCTCACCCGCCCAAAGAAACACACACACCTTAGCAGCTTGCAGACTCACACCAAACAATAGCTGTGCCCCTTGCAGTTTCCCCCCTTTTGCACACGCATTCTGAGATGATGTCATCTTTCTTTGCTTTGATGGCATTGCTACAGAAGCATGATTCAACACTGCGCTTGGGGCAAAGTTGAGTCATGAGGGCAAGGTTCACATTGTCGGTGTGATGTCACTTATCACCATCATTTCAATGCAATAAGGCAGAGGAGAAAGAGGAATGAGAAGCTGGAGAGAAATTTTAATTAGTGTGTGTGTGTGTGTGTGTATGTGTGTGTGTGTGTGTTTGAGGGGGGGAGGTTGTAGGACCATAAATCTGTCTGAATCTAAATCATACTTAGGGTGAATAATGGTTTTGTAATGATGTTAATTTGTGGTTAGGTTAAGATTAGGTTAGAGTTGGACATGTCCTCTTTAGGGGGTTTGTTGGGTCTCCATGAAATTAATTTAAGCCAATGTAATATCCCCTGAAGTGATGGAAACACTCCTGTTTAGGTGTATTTGCAAGGCACAAAACACAACTTTTGTCCCCTGCCATTCACACATTTGCTACACATGTACATTACATCACTGCCTAAGTCTTTAATTACATGCACACCCTGTAATTACTGAGCTAACTTAACGAAAGGAAAGCCGCGTTTCTCCTCGCTTCACACAAAAAGCACACAGAACTACAAACAACTTTCACCACTGGTCTTTAAAAGTGTGAAAATTCTTATAATCACATGCATACTAGCTACTCTGGCAAATGCAAGTGCATTTAGGCTCTGCACACTTCCTCGAAATGAGCAGTGTATAAACACATCGCCATCACCTCCACTTCAGTAAAATGATTAGAGCCTGGGGCCAAATTAAACATCCCCTGGACTCTAGCCTGGGAAATGAACTCATAGTTAAACCCATGACATGGCCCAGTAGACATGAAAGCCCTCATAGAGAGGGTCGTTCTGCAAGTGGGGGCAAAAGCAGAGTGGCACCGTGCGGATGTGACAGGAGGGTATGATGTCACCTAGGTTTCTACAGGCCCTGCCAGGCAATGCCACAGGCAAGGATCGGCCGTGTCCCAAATCCAGATGCACAAACACATACAGAAGGAGGCAGGAGATGTGGAAAGACAGGTTGCATATTTCACACTTGTACACTGCTCTGAGCCGAGTATAAATATGTTTTTACTAGTGTTTTTAATTGTGTTTTACAGTTAATAAAACTTAGTAACTTTTGATTCACTGGAAGTAGGGATGTATACCTCATTAAGATAACTCACTGCTGACTATCACTAAGAGATCCCAGGTTTGACCTAAAAATACTGTTGGGATCATATATCCTACATATATCCTACGTGACTTAAGAACCCCACAACATTTCCCAGGAAGCTCTGGAGGACTTGGGGGAAGGATGTCTGAGCTACCGTAGTCTGCTATCATACCAACCCAGATAAACAGAAGGAAAATGGATGGATGGTCAACTGTCATTGCTGGAGAAAGAATTTGTCACTGAGAACCACCCACCATGTTAGATGGTCATTTCTTGAGACAGCCACACAGATTTCAGATAAACATTTTACAATCAATAAAATTTTAACAATTTGATGGAAAATGAGTTTCTAGAAGAGGGAAAGTAATGAACCAAATAGCACACAATCTATTGAGAGTGACGAACTGAGACTGTATTAAAAAAATGATGAAACTGATCATATTTGAAGGATATGTTTTGGATTACAATTATCATTCACAGGGGATATGTTTGTGAGCCACAAAAATTTAAAAGCAGAACCAAAGGTATTTGAGACTAAAAGCAGACATTATAGACATTGCTATGTAGTAAATGTTTGATTTTAACAATACATATATACCAGCCATTTTATTAGATACACTTTGCCAGTAGCACATTAGATGTCTTTTCCATAGATTCCACAAGGAGCTTGAAATATTCCTTAGCATCACACAGTTTCAAGCAGATTCGCATAGCTATGATGCGAATCACCCATTCCAACACATCCCAAATGTTCTCTATTGGATTGGTGCCTGGTGGCTGTGGAGGCCATTTGAGTACAATGAATTCATTGTCACGTTCAAGAAACCAGTTTGAGATTATCTGAGCTTTGTGCCATGATGCATTATCCTGCTGAATGCAGCCATGATGGGTACACTGTGGTGATAAAGGGATGGATATGGTAATCAATACTCAGGTAGGCTGTGCCCAGGAGGTAGTTTGTGGCACAAAGTGTGACAAGAAAACATCTCCCACACTGAAGGCATACAAGGCAGGCTGGATTCATGCTTTCATGTTGTTTTACACCATCTGACTCTCACAGCAGAAACTGAGAATCATCAGACCAAGGAACGTTTTCCCAGCCTTCTATCGTTCAACTTTGTTGAGCTGTGCTAAATGTAGCCTCAGCTGGGTGCAGTGGCACCTGGTGTGGTCTTCTGCCGCTGTATCTCATCTGCTTTAAGGTTTGATGTGTTGTGTATTCAGAGGTGCTCTTCTGCATACCTTGATTATTGTTATTTCAGTTATTGTTGCCTTCCTGTCAGCTCGAAAGCAGTCTGGCTACTCTCCTTTGACCTCTGGTATCAACAAGGAATTTTCGCCCAGAAAACTGCTGCTCACTAGATTTTTTTCTCTTCTTCAATCCATTCTCTGTAAACCTCGAGATAATTGAAGGGGAAAATCTGAAGAGATCAGCAGTTTCTGAAATCCTCAGAGCACGTATGGAGTCAGATAAAAATTCTTCTCTATTCTCATGCTCGGTTTGATCTTCAGCAGGTCGTCTTGACCATGTCTACATGCCTACATGCATTGAGTTGCTGACGTGTATTTGGCTGATTAGATATTTTTTTTAATGAGCAGTTAAACAGGTGTACCTAATAGCATGGCCTGTATATGTGTAATTCAAGCAAATTTAGAACAGTTAAATAATGACATTCTGACTATAAAACCCTGCTATTGCTGCAACAATGTAAAAACATCAGGATAACACTGCACTTTAGATGTGCTGCGGTTTGTGAATCTCATAAATCACACTAAAGGGAACCAGCAGGGCTGTCCTTTAGGACTTGGCATTGACTTCAAGGTTAAGACCTGGCTTTCAGAAACATTGCAGTTTGGGGTTGATGGCATTTTGGCTAACAGTAGGGCATGTTTTATATATGAAAATAAAATGAAAATAATAAATGCAAAGATAATCTTGGAGAAGGGTTGCTGTTAAGTAGGGTTTTTTAAGGATTAAAATTTTTAATCAGATTAATCACAGGGCTGCTGTGGATTAATTTAGATTAATTATGATTAATACCCATTCATTATTAAATGACTCATTAATTGACTATTAAAAGACTCATGACAGAAGGCGATATTAATACTTAACATGTGTTTTATTTAAACTCAAGAACAGAAATGGTGCGCAGATTGCAAAATAAAAATAAAAAAAATAAAACATACAATTTGTCAGAGGTAGACTTACTGAGGCCCCAACGTTCTGTGAGGGTGAGTTGACACGAAGTACTTGTAGGGGAATCCTCAACTAATGTATGCTTTGCGTTGATGTGGTACTTTAACTGGGAAGTGCTTTGATGAAATGAAAAGTGCTTTCTGCATAGTGTGCAAATTACTTTATTTTGGTTGATTGTTCCCTCTTAGTTATTTTTCTACTCAAGCTTCCCATTGGGACAGCCAACATGACCCATCTTGACCAAGTGGGCTCTGCCGCCAGATAGCGTTTGAGCACCAGTCTGCACCACTGAGTGGAACTGTGGGATTTTGAGTCACTGTGCACTGTGCATGCATTAATTGCGTTAAAATTCTTAACCAAATTAGACATGCAAATTGATTAACATTAATTTTGACAGCCCTAATGTTACGTTGTACAGGGAAAATGGAGTGTATTAACATCCAGTGTTTTTGACCCATCCATAAAGCCTGACCTCCCGCATAGCTTTGTTAATCTTATCTTGCTGCTCTCAACATACATATATGCTTACCTTTATCATGCAATTTTGTTGCTCATGATCTCACAAAATGACTGCAGGATGAACTCTTAAAATATATTTGCAGAGATATGATGGGAGTTTTTCCATGAACCCACGTTGGCTTTATAATTTTAACTCTGACAGCGACTTCATTAGAAGGGTTATATCAGGGTGCACTCTTACAATTTCCAGAGGAAATGAAAGTAGTTGGCCTACTAACAGGTGAAGTCTGTGAGCTTCTGGTCAAACAGGTTAAAACATATGAAGACCTTAACGTGCTTTTACCTTGACCCACTTTTCAAAAATGTGTGTTTTTTTAAAAAAACTTTTCTAGAAAGTGGTGTTTTGGAGATGTTTGTCCGAAGGTAAAACCTGAACATGACCCCTGCTTTTACTTATACGTCAGTCTCTCAAGTAAAGACTGCCTTGAGGCTATTTTTATCCTGAACTTTCTTTTTGCCTCTTTTTAAACATTTCATGCATCCTGCGAAACTCACTTATTCTTTCTTCTATCACACACACACACACACACACACACACACACACACACACACACACATACAACTTACAGTACTGGTTTATGTGGGAGCATGCCATGAGTGCAGCTGTGACAAAATATGAGGAAGCATTTGACCTTTAGCACATTGATGGGAAAGTGCACA
>VUQH01080646.1:0-56945 GCA_015106775.1 Etroplus canarensis | reverse complement strand
AAATACATGATGTTCCAAAACAAGGTCAATTATGATGGCACAGAATGGGTTTCAGAGTGTGAGAAACTCAGAATAAAGATGCCTGATGTCCAAATACAAGATCAATTCTAACAAGGCAGTGCTGCAAACTCCACAGTGGTTTAGTACCATCAATAATGCAGGTACGTTTTGAAGGAATTATTGGCCGAAGAGCTGCTTTTAAACCCAGAGTCTTCCAGTTGAATTACAAGTAAAGTTCCTGTGTTTCTCTGCAAAGGTTCCTGGAGGTCCTCCACTGAAAACAGGCTGCTATTACAAAGCAGTATGTAGGGACCAGTGAAAAGAGAATGCCGCCTTCAAACCTTAAATACTGCTGATAGATTTGACCTAACTAAAACTGACAGAATAAACAGTACATAAAGGCTGTTGTTCATATCCAAAGCCTGGATGACCACATATTTTCCCATTCCTTTGGACAGTAAATTGGTTTTTGGGGAAATCTGATCGTGACTTTTGTGGTCAAAGGCACTCATGACTCGGAGCAAACTCTATAAAACTCAATTTAAAACACTGAAATGTACTGAACAGACTGATTTAATTATCTACATTATGACAAAGGGCATCCTGATAGTTTAGTATTAAGAATGACCTTAGTTTTGTAGGAAACCCCAAGACTGTGAGTGGAAAACTTTTATCCTGTTGAATTTCTCTGATGTGAGTCAGATGCTTTAAAACCTACTGCTCTGGATGGCTTCCAATGCCTGTGGGTGCTACCAACAAAAACTAGAAAGTGAAGAGAAAAGTGGAAGAAACTGAGGTGCTCTGCCTGAAGCATAGCTCCCACCCTAAAATGATCCATCATTTTAATGCTGTGAATTTTATTCTTTTGGGTAAAAGAAAAAACTCCATAGGCCCTTTTCAAGTCTTAATAGCAGTGAGTGATTCCACTGCTCAGGCTGTAAACAAAATAACATTTCCTATTTTAATTTGATCCAGGTGTAGGGCACCGTTAAATATATATCCCATAAGGTGAGACACAGCTCACTTGTAGTAAAGTGTTAATCCCAAAGTCTTTTCTGACCCACACCTCCTACACTATAATCACATTGTCCCTGTGGACAGCTGTTGGCAGGTTGATGTTGTCTTTATGGTTGCATTTCACTGTTATGCAGTTCCTTTTTGTGTATCTGCATGCCAGATTTCTTTTTATTTTTTTAATCACAACCAAAACAGCACTGGCGATAGAGAGCATGGCTTGTCTGGAGCCACATCAGCCAGTGGTTGATTTTCTAAATGACAGTGTCGTGCAAGAACCCACTAAACTTTGACTTTGATTTTTTAAGTCCTTTGATTGCAGGGTAGGAGAAACTGGAGAGGTTCAGTGGTGGTATTTTTGAGTTTTAACTGTGTGATGATTTGGTGATGCATGTGTGTAGACGAGGCATAGCTGAAGTTACTGTGTTGGTTGTTCTCTAGCTGCCTCCCTGTGCATGCTTTAAGTGAATATCTTCCATCAGCAGTTGTTTGTGTCTTTGTTCTGGTTGCCAAGGCTATAAGAGGTTGTTCATTCAGGGTTTATATCCCCTCACCCACCACTCCATCCCCTTATCCTCTGGGTGGCTTGGATTTTATCCGCTCCTTTAAAGGTGCCAGCATGCTGCGAGGAATACTAATATCGCAAACAATGTGCTGGATCTGCCAGAGCACTCTTTTTCTGTGTTGCATGTTGTGTTGATTTTGCAGCATTTGCAGACATAGGAGTTGTAATTATGATATACTTCAGTAAAACTCATTCAAAATTAACCCTGTGCAGCTCTATCACTAAGTGCAGATGAGAGAATGATGAAATGATGAAATTCCTGTGCTTCCAGCAGCACTGAAAAGTCAAGTATGTAAAATATTTTGGTAACATTCATCTTCAAGGAGACATTTTTTGTTGGTTTTTGAAACCAAAGTGACATTGTTGAGTTGTGGCGCACCCATTCATTCTTTGTAGGAAACAAAGAATTTGGGAGCTGCAGCATCCAAGAGTGGATATTTCACATTTTATGTCACATTTCGCTATTGAACAATTAAACAGAGTATTTTCTCTATGCAGCATGTGTCATTTTAACAACACAAACTATACTGCTGTATATGTGTGTCTGTAGGAGGAAGTCTTGTACCAGTACCCGGTGTCTGAAGCCTCTAGCCAACTGAAAGGAGTGAGGGGGATCTTCCTCACACTGTGTGACATGCTGGAGAATGTCACAGGGGGGCAAATCATCAGGTAGGGAAAAAACACAGAAGAAACTGATGAAAAAATGGTGTCAGTAGTTTGCTTAATCACCAGTGTGACACACACCACTTTTGTTTATCCAGTAATTATTCTTAAATACCAAGCAAAAATGGCGTATTGGCACTAGGGCTATCGATTGGAGAGAAGAGAATTGAAAGTCAGTAGAAGCAATATAGAATACATGTGTGAATAAGAGTAAAGCCAGTGGAATGGTGAAGCTGGAAGGTAGTGAAGGTGGATGAGTTCAGATACCTGGGATTAACTATCCAAAGCAAGGGACAGAGCACAAGAGAGATGAAGAAGAGAGTGAAGGCAGCATGGAGTGCGTGGAGATGAATGTCAGGGGTGATTTGTGACCAAAACATGATGTATGGTTTGGGGACAGCAAGACAGGGGGCAGAACTGAAGCACAGGTGGCAGAGTTGAAGATGTTGAGATTTTCACTGGGAGTGACCAGGATGGACAGGATTAGAAATGAGTACAACTGAGGGACAGCTCAGACTGAGAAGTTTGGAGATAAAAGGGCTAAGATGTTTGGACATGTTCAGAGGAGGAATAATGGATATATTGGACAAAATGATGTTGAAGATGGAACTACCAGGCAGGAAGAGAAGAGGAAAACCACAGAGAAGGTTGATGGATGTAGTGAAGGAGGACATGCAGAGGGTTGGTGTGAGGGAAGAGGATGCAAGGGATAGGGTGAGGTGGAGGTAGATGATCCCCTGTGGCGACCCCTAACAGGAGCAGCTGAAAAAAGAAGAGGAAAAATGCATATCTGCAGATTGGGATCACTTACGCAGATAAAGCAAGCACATTGACTGTGGTACTTTCTCCCAAACTTTCTTTGGCCTAATAAAACTCTTGTGATTGTGACAAATCATATCAGTATATCCTGAAAATGCTTGCGCCTCTCAGGGTGCAATGAATCGTTCCTGTTGCTGCATATTTTGTCTGATTAGCCAGCTAACTGGCGAGCATGCAGACCCATTTGAGTCAGTCCTCATCTTCAAATGATGCTTAACCTGCTGAATCTGTATTAGGATTATAAGGGGGTCCTTGGATGGTAATGTTCCCTGTAAGAGAAGACAATATCAGGAGTACTACCAGTGAAACTGATATGCTGATTTCTTCTTCCCTCTTCCTATGAAAAACAAAAACAACTACACCTCCCACAAAGAAATGATCTGTGTGAAAGCAAATATACTTTTAAACAGTCATGTAAAAGTTTATTATTATTTATTTACATACATTTATTTAAATGAGTGTGGCTATGATGAAACCAGTTTTAATATGAATAAGCTTCTAACTGGTTTTCATAGTAGCTCTCCCACTTATTTGACTTTTCTGCTCATTCAGCATTGAATATTTTGGGTATTCACACAAGGATTGGAGAACTATCTGGCATGTTAACACTACTCTTCACTTATTTCACCAGCTTCCATAACTTCTTTCATCCTTTTTTGTCTCTCAGTTCGTCTCTCCTGCTTGGCAAACATCTGGTACATGTTGGCTACTGGAAAGAAAGCAACAACCTGCTGGTCATTGGGCTTCCTGCTGAGAGGTAGAGTGAGGCTATATTAAACACACACACACACACACACACACACACTCAGATTATTATACTGTGAGTTCAATTACAGACACACCCAAAACATGAGTAGATAATACGCAAGTTGATTCCACATGGCAGGTGTTAAATTTGACAGTAAATTTTTATGTATATAGTTTTTTTATAAAAATCAGGGCACTGACGCTGGTGTGGCAGTAAATTCTCCAAGCATGACCTCTGCTCCAGAAATCAAGTATTTTTGGAACAGAGGAAAGATTTAAGAGCACGATCTGTAAAAACAATCGGAAAGGACCGACCATTTTTTCCTCAGTCTTAACTTTAACATGTGCTTTTCTTTGTACTTTGTTGGCCAGATGAATGCCTCTTTAAGAAGCATGTGGTCATAAAATGGCTGGTGAGATGAGTCATATTAGCCACCTTTTCATATGTAGTTGCAGGTCAGCCCAGTCAGTCATCATCTCATTCATGCCTAAAAGTTATGGATTGAATGTTGAAGAACACCCACAAACAGAAAAAGCACTACCATAAAAATGTTTTTCTTTGTGGCTTCTGGCTGTTAGTCCAAATATTTGATAAGCCGTAGATCTGCTGAGGCTGAAGTTTGTCCAGGTCTTTGTTTGACTTTTTCCATTTTCCTGCAGGGTGCCTCTCTTGTATCTGCAGACGGTGGTGGGAGACGTAGTACGGACACTAAAAGTGATGTACGGCTCCTTAGACAGGTTGGTCAGTGTTGGCTTTCCTTTGGTCCTGCTGAGAGGTGGTTAGAACTTCCTCTTTCTGGTTGCCATTTTTTCCACATAATGCAAAATATGCTGAAATAGAAGTTAAGTGTCCTAGCTCTAAAGCAAAAATGTTCCCACAAAGTCTGTATTGTTTCACTTTGTCAACCTCATTTATTTTGCTCTCCAGTACCCTATTGTGTCTGTGAGTGTGTGTTTTAAAGGGGACTTCTTATGCTCGTTTGAAGCTTGATATTTCTTTTCATTCTTTGACTTGACTATAGAAGCTTTGAATCATGGACAGTTTAATAAAAGCCTTATTCACATAACATGAACAAAACTACTGGGCCACACTTCTTAATCATTGAATTCAGGTGTTTCATTCAGTCCCATTGCCACAGGCGTATAAAAATCAAGCACCTAGCCATGCAGGCTGTCTCTGCAAAAACTTATGGAAGAATGGGTAATTCTAAAGAGCTCACTGGCTTTGAGCGTGGTACTGTAATAGGATGCTGTTGTTGTAACAAGTCACATTTCTTCCCTCCCAGCTATTTCACGAGCTACTGTAAGTGGTATTATGGCAAAGTCGAAGCGTTTAGGAACCACAGCAACTTGACCACAAGGAGACAAATCATTTACAGTTACAAAGGGAGTTTGCTAAGGGCTGAAGCACATAGTTTGTAAAAGTCACCAGCATTCTGCTGACCTAATAACTGCAGTGTTCCAAGCCTCTTCCGGCATTAACATCATCATTAAAACTGTGCACAAGGAGTTTCCATTGCTGAACAGTTATATGCAAGTGTTGCATCACCAAGCACAATGCTAAGATGGAGTAGTGTGAAACACGGCACCACTGGACTCAGAGCAGTGAAAACATGTTCTATGGAATGATGAATCAGACTTCTCTATCTGGTAGTCCAGTGGATGGGTCTGGTTTGGTGAATGCCAGGAGAATGTTACCTGCCTGAATGCACTGTTCCAACTGTAAATTTTGGTGGAGAGGAATAATTTTATGGGGTTGTTTATCTGAGGTTGGCCTGGGCTTCTTAATTTGTGGGAACAGTGTGGAGCAGGCCCTTTCCTGTGCCACAGTGCACGAAGCTAGGGACAGAAAGGCATGATTGGATTTGGTGTGGAAGAACTTGACTGGCTTGCACAGAGCCCTGTCCTCAACCCAACTGAACCCCTTTAGGATGAACTAGAACAGCAATTGCAAGCCAGGCCCTCTCATTCAACATCAGTGTCTGACCTCACAAATGCTGTTCTGGTTAAATGGGTAAAAATTGCCACAGACAGACTCCAGAATCTTGTAGAAAGTCTTCCCAGAAGAATGGAAGCTGTAAAGGGGCACGTCCATATACATGGATTTTGAATAGAATGTCATATAATCTCCATTGGGTGTGATGTGTAGTTGACCCAGTACTTTTGTCCATATAGTGTAGCTTATAATGGGCCTTTGTGCAGCCACTGTCGGACAATAGAAGTTTTATCTCCTCAGCCTTTAAGTCACCTTTATTCTGACTGGCTGCCTGTTGTTAACAGGTTTGAACAACAGGTTGGTGGGGCTTCTGTACACACACCATAGCCATATTAAGGGTATCCACTCTCACTGATATTATACAGAGCCCAAGAGTTGTGAAAAAAGTTGGAAAGAGAGCCTTTATAGCAGTCTAAAACCTGGGCTTTGGTTGTACAGGGATTATTTGAATATATTGATGACACTATTGACAAAAACAAAGGAAAAGCACAGTAGGTTCACTTAAAGATATCCAACTTCTAATCTAATCATGTTCCCCACAGTGCATTCTGTAAGGTGGACCACGCTTCCAGATTGGACCATTTCTTCTGCCTGTTCTTCCAGCAGCTTATTCAGCCTTCACGTCTGAGGGAAGGCTCCTCTTCAGCACCCACACCCGATATCTCAGGGACCCTCTTCCTTGATGGACTGCCAGCAGTTCGATGGCTCACACTGCCTCCAGAAATCAAGGCACGTTACTGTGTCTGTGAATGTGAAGATTTGTCAGTCCTTATGATGTTACAGATCAGTAAAGAACACTATAGCTATTCTTTGTCTCATTATTCCTGTTGCTTTTGTTTTAGCCAGTAGTGTAACTCTGATGCCCTCTTGTGTTCTATGTGAAACACAACAACTGCTGGATTTTATTCATTTTTTAAATCAGATGAAATTTTAGTATAGTTTATGGTGATGATAATGGGACATTGATGAGGAAAAAAAACGCTTTCGATAATGTTTTTTTTAATCTTCTTTTATCCACAGATGGAGGTAGATACGGTTCTTTCTGATTTCGAGTCTTCTGATTTTGGAGAAATGGTAAGAAATATGAAAATAAAACACGTAAAACATCAAGTGTTTCAGCTTTATACTTGTTTTCTTGCATGTATAAAGTACTTCTATGTTTGCCGCATGTTGTGTCTTTACAGCTCTGATCTGCTTTTTTAGTTAGTTACAAATAAGTGACCTTTAAGAAGAAGAAGAAGTGACCTTTAAGTGGGCTAAGAGCCACATCAGTGTTATGATGCTTCCTCTTAACCATACACATGTTTTCTGAGATGTATTCTGTCCTCTGTCTTCACCAAAGCAAGGGAGATGTGTTTACGTCTGTCTGTTCTTGTGTGTATTTTTAATGAGATGATAATGAGGTCGGGTTTGCCTTTGCAAGTGCTGAATTATTGATGCTGGAAGCAGTGAAGTGAAGTACTTAAGGTGTTTCACCTTCAAGCTTTGAAAGGATCATTGTATAGAGTGCCACTGATTTAATACTGAATTCAGACAACTCTCCAGTATTTTATATAAATGAAGTTTTGGTACTTTTGCTCAGGGGTTGTCCCTGAAAATATACCAATATCCTCCAGTTTCTCACTACTCCCTTTGGCTTTGTTTAGTTGTTTTGGTTTTATGTTCATTTAAATAAATCACAGAAATTTCTCATCAAACATGAGCTTGGTCTGAAACCTGATAAAACTGAGTGCCATTCTTGCGGTCATCTTAAGTGTCCAGCCCACTGTCTATATTAAAACATTCATGCATTGAAACTGCTGAGTGTTATAAATATTTAGGACTCTGGCTGAATGCTGCATGTACTTTTAAGACTCATGTGAAACACCTACAAAGAAAATTAAAGAAAAATGCCCCGGGGTCTTTGCCTATGCTTCTCTTTCATTGTACAATCTACAGTTTTGTCTGTGCTTGATTATGATGATATTGCTTATGTGTGCTTCTTTGTCCACCTTTAAGTCTTTTGCTTCTGTGTATCACAGTATGCTGCATTTTAGGTGGTTTCAGGTGGTTTTCTACATTTTTGCACATGTAAAATGTGTCTTTGAATTGTGTCTTGGTGTCTTCTCATAAACTTAATATCTTTTGTACCAAGGTCTCTCTAAAAGAGATTTCTGTCTTATTGAGAAAAACAGTATTTTATTTATTTTTTTAACAGTCTGAGGATTTTTTTGGCCTGAGGCGTCTGTACATAATTCTCGGCTCCTGTTTGTTCTACAAGGTAAGTGCCTTGGTCAAAACAAATGCATGCATGCATGCTTGAGCACTAGTAGCCTTATTGTATCATTATTTCCTCATCTGATAACACCCCACGGTCTAGACAGCTCTTCTTGTCCAGATAACAGTGATTGTGTACAGAAGATGGCCTTTCACACAAGTTAACATGATAAGTTTGTTTTATGGCTCAGCCACAAGTCATCAGCCCAATTATGCTGTTAAATGATTAACAAAGAGGATAAGGGAGACTGTGCTTTACCCGTTCATCCCCCCAGTCCTACCTGATTGCCAACCATCTGCCTAAGGAGGACCTGCTGGATGTGTGTCTGTACTGCCAACACTACTGCCTGCTGCCACTGGCATCAGAGCAGCGCGTGGGTCAGCTGGTCATCTGGAGAGAGGTGTTTCCCCAGCAGAGGGCAAACGGAGCCACGCCAGGCTACAGCCAGCAGCAAGGACGACACTTCCTCCTAATAGTGGGGCTGGTAAGTACGCAAATCACTGACAGGTGACTAAGGGCAGCTTTAGTAGGTATTTATTCTTTATTGAAAAAACTGCTTGCATGTAGGTCAAATAAAATTTAATTACTTACTTTACTTAATTACTTTACTTTAATTATCATATTTGGTTTGTTTACACAAAACCAGCTTTAGTTCTACTTAAAAAAAAATTACAGTGGTTGTTTTGAAAGAGTCATATTAAGCACATACAGTCATCTGAATTGTTGCAGTGTATATATCATATGAACTGATGGTAGAGCTGGAAACGAGGTGTGTTACTGAAGTGAAAAATGTACCTTCGGCTGCTCGCTTGTATTCACCTCAACGGGTCGCCACAGCGGATTAATCCACATTGGTAATCTGGCAGAGGTTTTACGCCAGATGCCCTTCCTGAAGCAACCCTCTATGGTGAGAGGGGCTTGTGTTCCCGTCTGGAATCGAAGGGTGTGTTAATGAAGTGATAATGGTAAATCCAAAATGCCCCAAGCATTTTGTAACAGTTGTGAAAAGATCATTTTCATGATGGGTTTTTATGTCATGTCAGAACCAAATAAAGCAGCATGTCACTACAGAGTACACTACAGAGTATGTTACTGTTCTCAGAGAAATGTCATTTTTATGCGTAGTATTGCTCACATTCGCTGTTTAAGTGGCTAAAGGTGGAAGAATTCGTTTTTGTGCTAATATAATTTGTAAGCACGTACAGTTAGATGTTAAGTTACCAGAAATCCAGTAAACCATACTTTCTAAGCTTTACAAGGCCTCGTTGATGTCTAATTTTCCCCTTATTATTTAAAGATACAGCAGTCTGAGATAGGCCCTCATCGCACTTTCTTATAATTCTCCTATCTCCTTAGTCTCTACATTCTCCTTCTGCTCATGTGTATGCTATCTCCTAATATCTGTTAATACTGGTTTCACTTTTTCTTCCTCTCTCCTCAGAGACACTTCATGCAGTGTGTGCTGTTGGAAGCAGGTGGCTGTGCCTCACCAGCTTTTGGCTCACCAGGACCTGATTGTGTTTACGTGGATCAGGTTTGACTTTGTTTGATGTAAATTCATGCTATGATGTTCATCATTTCTTTGCAGCCAAGAGAACCAAATCTGTTACACCATGAAACTAAAGTTCTGTCTGGTCTTCAGGTGAAAGCCACCCTGCTGCAGTTGGAGGTGTTAGAGGCTGGTATCGAGGAGCGTCTGAATGCTCCTCCTGCTCCCTGCCTGTCCTGTGCTGACTGGTTCCTCCCTGCTGCCACTGCCCGCGACCGCCTTGACAGCTTGGCCTCTTCATCCCCAGTCTTCAGCAAACTTGCTGGGGTCATTAAAGGCACTTCGTCAGGGTCCAGAGGCCGTAGCCTGTTCGGAGAGAAGTCCCGGAGGTCCAGCCCACAGAGGAGCTTGTCAGACAGTGGGAGCGAGGGGCAAATGGATGCTGGATCAGGATCCAGTTCATCAGTGGCTCCAGGCCTCAGTCCACATTCCACGCCGGACTCGGGGAGGAAGCTGGGTGGGCGCCGGGACTCACTGGGGTCCGGAGGGTCTGATGGAAGTGGAGGCAGCGGAGGACTCTTCAAGGTGAAGTTGCAGTCTTTTTAAGGAGTTCCTGTTTGCTCCTGTTTAGTTTTTTTCTTCATCTGTTAGGAAATGTCAGTGAAATACACTTTTGGAGGATTTTAAATATTTATTTTCAAAAAATGAAAAATTGCCACACGCAGAAGTTTTGATGCACGATTGACCGCAAATATACTCTTTGAAAATATTCAGAGCTGTTTTGTAGGTGATAAACTTTCCCAAAATTGTTTATGGATAAAAACAAAGATAGCAGCAAGCCAGGTACTGAAGAGGTAGAGGAGGTGTAGAAAATAAATGTGGGGATAAATGTACTGTGTGAACCAAATACACTTAAAAGAAATTGAAAGCATATTGTTAGAATATTTTCAGTAGGTGGATTACATGCTTCTGTAAACTTGCATGTAAGGAATTTCTTTGTTGCCCTAAAGCTTGATCTTTGATATGCTTCCATGTATTTTTATTAGATACCCAGGATGAAGCACCCAAACCCTTTTTACCTGGGCACCCTGAAGAAGACCCTGACTGAGAGGGAAACAGAGGAGATGTATAACACAATGAAGTGAGTGAGGTTTTATGCATTTGCTTTTCCTCACTGGCAAAAAATACAGTCATTAAAGTCTTGAGTCTTGTGTTTGCAACAGAATAACATCAGGTGCAGAGAACACCTTGTTCCACTACATCCTGATGGAAACCGTGCAGGGAATCTTCATCGCTCCGACTCACAGAGAAGTGGCTCAGCTCAGTGGCTCCATTCACCCACAGCTCATACGCAACTTCCACCACTGCTGCCTCTCCATACGAGCTGCATTCCAGCAGAGTCTGCCGGCCAGGGTGAGCCAGTTTCCACTGTCAAAAATTAAGCCAAATTTACAAACTACACACTGCACACCAGTCATGGTAAATAGTTCTTAAAAACAGGATGTTAATGTAAAGCCACCTAAAGTCAGACCAAGGAAAACCACCTTGTTGATGCAAGAGGTCAGAGAGGAATGACCACACTGCTTCAAGCTGATAGGAAGGCTACAGTAACTCAGATAACCACCCATTTCAACCAAAGTATGCAGAAGATTATCACTGAATGCAAAACATATTAAACCTTGAAGCAGATGGGCTGCAGAAGCAGAAGACCACACCAGGTGCCACCCTTGTCATCTAGGAATGGGAAACTGAAGCTACAGTTCACACAGGCTCACCAAAATTGGACATGAGAAGATTGGAAGAAACATTGCCTGGTCTGATGAGTCTTGATTTCTGCTGCAAGGTGGGATCAGAATTTGGCGTAAACAACATGAAAGCACAGATACATCCTGCCTTGTGTCAACAGTTCAGTCAGGTAGTGGTGGTTTAATGCTGCAGGGCATATTTTTGGTACACTGCATCATTTACAGTAAATGCCCCAGGCTACCTGAGCAATGTTGCTGACCTTGTCCATCCTTTTATGACCACAGTTTACCCATCTTCTGATGGCTGCTTCCTGCAGGATAATACTCCATGTCACAAAGCTCAGACTGGTTTCTTCAACGTGGTGGAGCTGGATATTCACATCGTGGGTGTGCAGCCAAGAAATCTGCAGCAGCTGTGTGATACTGTCATTTCAATATGGATCAAAATGTCTGAGGAATATTTCTGGTACTTTGTTGAATCTGTGCCGTGAAGAATGAAGGCAGTTCTAAAGGCAAAAGGGGGTCAAATTCGCTACTAGAGGTGCACCTGCTGTAATAAAGTGGCTGGTGAGTGTTCCAACCTGGTACTAGCAATGCATTCCTAATAAAGTGGCCATTGAAAGTACTTAGCATCCTAAATGACCCCACTTAACTTTCCATTATGATTGCCACTCCAATGAGTCACATCTAACCATGAGGTCATAAATGATTGCACTTGGTCACTTCCAAGTCAGTGCAGTGATAATTAGTGACAAATGCAAATGCGTGCAAAAAAGTTATTTCTGATATGACATTTCTCTGGAGGACACTTGGGCTAAATACAGTCCCAAGAACCAGAACCAGCCCATGATCCAACTCTCTAAAAAGTAAACTAAGCTATGCAAGCCTCCCACCAAAAAATTACTCAGTTCACTCAGTTTCAACAGAGGGTACTCTGCCGAACACATTTTCTGTGATCAACTACAACACCTTTACTCTATAAATAGAAAAATAAACAAATAAAATGGAAAATAAAAGTTTAAAGCACTTCACTGACTTTATTTATGTCAGTATAACTGCCTGGGAAAATAATGATGCTCACCCTTGCTCTAGAGTGAAATACTTGGTGAAAAAAGTCAGTAGGAAGCCATTTTTAGTCCATTTGATTTTTGTGGAAGTGCTTCAGACTTTTACCAAAGGGGCAGACAGACAGCTGCCGTGCAAACACCTATCAGTAACACAGAAATGAGCCAGACGATTAAAAGTACATAAAATGTCATGTTTATTTAGTTTAAGTCATATTTTCCTTAACATTGTAAATCTATTTTCAAATAGAAAGCATTCTATACAGCATCAGGCAGGAAATGTCTCGCTTTTTACACATTTGCTCTCTTTTGATAAATAGAGGGAAGAGGCGTGTCGGGTCACGCTAGCACGCTGTGGTAGTCTGGTGGATATATGGTTATATTTAGTGCAGTTATTGCATTACAAAGCAACCATCCCAAAAAAAAGTAGTGCAATTTTTTTTTCTACTCACACAAAAGAGGAAGTCCAGATGGTCTAAGGCGTTTAAAGTTTTTCAATGTTAGGCTTCGTATTGCATACAGAATAAGACAGAGGAAACTGAAGTATAACTCCTGTAAAAATTGTGCTTCATAAATCGAAAAACCTTCAACTGTTTTATCAGTTGCTGAATTGGTCCGCTTTGAAAAAACATACTCTGCCAAAATATAATGAAAGTAGCTAATTTTTAACCTAAGACATGCAGGGCTTAGATAATTCACTCATTTGATCACAAATTAACAAAATTATAGGCCTGATCTGGGACAACTCTTATCCAGTGAGTGACTTTTAATAGTGCGACAACCCGCAGTATTGTGGAAGAATGTCCCCAGTGTTAAAGGTGCGTGGAGAAATAAACAGAATTTTAGTAATCGTGTTGTTAGTGGTGTGAGGAGTGAGTAGCCCCAAAGACAAGACTATCACTACAAGACGACGAGGAGAGTCAGAATCGATGCATTACTAAAATACTTCAAAAGAAACAATCAGATTTCATGCAACACTTGCATAGATTTTTTTCTTTTTTTTTCAATCATGCTAATTTTTTTCCTTTTCAAAATATACAGAACACTAAATAGAGATACCTGTGAGACATGGAAGCAGTAAACCAGAGTTTCCTATCAGCCGGCTGTGACAGCAATCGACCCTGTGTAACCAACAGAGGCGGTTCGCTGTTCGTCAGCATCGCGTCCACCTCATCATCGGCTCACGGACTAGAAAGGGCGCAGGAACAGAATGAGGTCGTGTCACGGGTGCTACGAGTCCTTCGGAAGCACGACGCATTCGTTACGTGGAGCTGAGCGCGATGAGCGTGTAGGGCTTACACCTGAGGATCCGCCTTGGTAAAAAAACCAGCCGTAAAACTGCAGTACACAAACGATGTTTGACACACACAAAAAGGGAGGGGGGATGAGATCAGTGTAGAAACTGTGGATGCTACAATCAATAACGTGCTACAATCGAATTACGGGGCGATCGGTTGTGCAACCAAGTGGTGCTGGAGGTGCAAAAGGCATGCAAGCTTACATTCTCTGAAGCCTGGATTCGAAGAGGAGCTGCAGCTGTGCAGCGTGTGCTTGAAATATGTGGATGACTGGATGTAAACAAGCGTTTTTTTGTTTTTTTTTTTGGCAAGTAATTCGTCCTTTAAAAGATTCAAAACATTCCCTTTCGTGGTTGTGTTTACATTCTCTGTGCCCGTTTTAAGATTTTTTTTTTTCAGAGTGATTGTGCAACAGCAAAGACGAGTGACGCCCAGAACGTACTGCACTCTAGGTGACGCTGACACTGTACTGCAGCTTCATACCGATTACAAACGTTGTGACTGTTTAGAGACTGTACACATGTCTCCCAAAAATGCCATTCACTGAACACTTGGATGGCAACGAACAAGCCCATACAAACAGAATCGAACAAATAAAGTAGCAATGAAACAAAACCATTCAGTATATACATTGTAATCAAATGCATTACTATTTCCCATAATTGACATTCCTACATTGGTTTATCTGTAAAGATCATTCACTTCCTGTTCTGACGTTAATGTGCAAATAGTCTTAAAATAATTATACATGCAATAGTAAAGATAGTTAAAAGTCTTAGGAATTTTAAGGCCAGTATATGAGACATCCTACAATAGAGAAACCTTAGGCAAAGCAGCTAAAGTTTGAGTTTGCGTACAGCTGGTAGCCTGAAACCTTTCCATTGCAGAGGTGAGCAGCCCTGCTGATGTTAATCTGAATGATTTGACCCCAGCGAGGTCAGAGATCCCCTCGGTTTATATAAACCGAGAGTCTGGAAGATTGTGATTGGTCGATAAACTGGGCATCTGTTTCTGTTTGTTTCTAATTGACACTAAGGTTTGGTGTGATTCTGGGAACTATTTTTTCATCTATAAATTGTGAGTTTGGGACTGTGCTGCAGTCGGGGGGGGGGGGCACAGGGTGGACCTGGAGGCTGGGAGGGGTCCTCGTCTCAGTAGGTGTCTCTAGGCCAGGGGCGGCTGCGCTGGCGGTTGTTCCTCTGGTTGTGACCTTGCTGAGCTTCGCGCTGGAGCAGCCTGTCTTGTGACTCGTGCCCGTTGGTGCTGTGGGTGCTGCCTGTGTGCCCACGGTGAGGGGGGTACATGTCCCTGTATGTGCGAGCATGGCAGGGAGAAGCATACTCATCCTCCTCCTCCTCTTCCTCCTCTTCTTCCTCTTCCTCCTCTTCATCCTCCTCGCCCCTCCTGTGGCACGGGCTCTCCCTCCGTCCACGAGACAGGGAATCGCTGGCCTCATCAGATGGCATAAGACTGTCCTGCTCCAGGGGGGAGTGGACCTCCTCACCAGCCTCCTCTTCCTCATCACCCTCCAAGCCCACCGTCTCGTGAGGCTGCGGCTGATTCTTGTTCTGGATGATTCGAGCGGTCATGGAGGAAAGAAAGTATAGACAGAGTCACAAGAAAGCTCTGACACCAGGACAATATCTCAAAAGCTATATCAAGAAGGACTTTGAAGGAAATATGGAAGTCTGACTTCAAGGATAATTCTGAATTATTTCAACTTGGAGTGTTTCCCACTGATGAGACTACTGTGAATCTATGGGGTCATGCCACCATTACGGTCTACACCTCTGTTCTCGGGTTAAGGGAAACCAATCGATATGCAAGACTGATCAGGTCCCCAATGCAGTTAGCACAAGCTGAGACTTGAAAACAAGCGTTTAAAATGATTCATTTGAAAATCACAGGATTTTTGCTGTTTTTTGTGACCCATTTCCCCAAATCTCTACAATGAAGGTGGAGTGAGCAAAGTTAGCACAACCCACAAAGATATAATAAAAACATTAATGGAAAATATGGCAGGTTGAAATAAACTTGGATTATCCTTTAAAGCTCACGTACCCAAATGTGCCTTTAAAAAGTTACTGGTTGCTGGTCTAATCAGTTCTCCTGGTAGCACTGAACACAAAGTAAGTCCAGGAACAGATCAGTCCACTGTTCTTCTTCTATGCACTCAAATCTTTATCTGACGGTGATAAATTATAAATATTTCTGAAGTAGAGGGCAGGGGTGTCAAACTTGATTTAGTTAAAGTGGGTTGGATGGATTGATCAGTGAAACCACTGAACACTCCATCATCCATCCTTCCTTTCTTTGCCGTTTATCCGGGTTTGGGTCGTGTGGGCGGCAGTCTAAGCAGAGAAGCCCAGACCTCTCTCTTCCTAGCCACCTCCTCCAGCTATTCTGGTGTGTTCCCAAACCAGTCAAGCGATGTAATTTCTCTGGAGTGTTCTGGGTTTGCACAGCTTTCTCCCAGTAGGACATGCCCAGGAGGCATCCTGGTCAGGTGCCTGAACCACCTCAACTGTTCCTTTCAATGTGGAGGAGTAGCAGCTCTACTCTGAGCCTCTCATGACTGACCAAGCTCCTCTCTCTTACCATTCAAACAGATTCAGATATCCTTCATGATGCCATTTTATCCTGCCTGTGACAGGTTTACCAGGGCCCCACCTTGGAGCCAGGTGTGGGGTAAGAGTGCCTGGTGGCTGGGCCTTAGCCAAAAACAGCTACATAGGACTGTCCTCCCGTGGACCCACCACCAGCAAGAAGGGCCATAGGTGTTCAGTGCATTGTGGATTAGTCAGCAGTCAGGGATAGAGGCTGTGGTGGTCTGCTCCACAAGTGATAAAACATTTTTTCTTGGGTTTAGTGAAAAAAAAGCACTTTTAAAAAATTTTCACTGTTAATGAACCATCTATTACAATCAGTTGAACAACAGCCTGAAGTGTCAGAAGAATCAAGAGATGCAATTTCATCAATACGTCTCAGTTTTCCACATTTAGATGGCCAGTGCAAAGCAACTTGAGTGTTATAAATCAAACAGCCGGCACAGCTCCTTGGCTTTACAGGCCATTTGTAATATCTTTGTAAGTAAGAAGGATGTAAAAGTGACGATGATTCAGACTTCTGTCTGTCTCTGATGAAATTCAGTCTCATATGATGATCTATTCTGAACAACATACATTGTACTTCCTTGTACAAAATACAGAGGAAAGTCTAAAAATAATCCCTTGCTTGTCTGCAGTTTTCATACTTTGCCTAAAGTCCAAGTCATGTGTTTGACACCCCTGCAACAGAAGGTTACTGACATGACTCTATACAGAATGAGGACTGTGGATCCTGTAACTCTCCTACAAAGGGATCACATCTCCATGAGGAAAAACACCAGCAAGCAACAACTCTTCTGCTTGAGTACTGTCTTAAAACACAGCTGAAAAAACACTAAATCTGTCGAACTCTTTAAAAACCACCAAAAAAATTAGAACAGGAAAAAATTTTTTTTTTTGTAACTCAATTTAAAAAGGTAAACTTTGATATGTTCTATATTCACTACACATAAAGTGAAATATTTCAAGCCTCTTTTTGTTTTAATTTTGATGATTTATGGCTTATAGTTAATGAAAATCATAAATCCAGTACTTCAAACAACTAGAATATTTCCTACTATCAACCAAAAAAAGATTTACAATTTAGAAACTTCTAAAAAGTATTTTCATTTATACACTAAGTACTTGGTCAGGGCTCCTTTATCATGTATTAGTGCAATCAAATTGCAGCACTGCTGAGGTGCTACTGAAGCCCAGGTTGCTTTAATGGCAGCCTTCAACTCGTTTGTATTTCTTCTTGTATATCTTCCTCTAACAATATCCCATAGAGAATCTATGGGGTGTTGTCAGGTCAGATGGCTGGCTGGCTGATCAAACACACAAATGTCAAGGTCAGCAAACCATTTGGTTGGTTTGGCACCGTAGACAGGTACTAAGTCCTGCTGGAAAAGGAAATTGGTATCTCCATAAAGCTCGTCAGCAGATGGAAACATAAAATGTGCTCTTGGTAGATGGTGTATTAACTTTGGACTTGATAAAACACAGTGAGCCAACCACCAACAACACCAGCAGATGACACGGCACTCAAAATAATCACAGACACAGACAGAAACGTCACATTGAACTTGGATTCTTCACACAGTTCGGATTCTGTGCCTCTCCACTCTTCCTCCAGGCTGCAGGACTTCCATTTTTGGATGAAATGGAAAATTTGGTTTCATCTGAAAAGAGGACTTTGGACCACTGAACGACAGTCCAGTTCCTTTTTCCCTTAGCCAAAATAAGATGCCTCTGATGTCTCTGGTTCAGGGGTGGTTTGATATTAGGAATCAGGCAGATGTAGCTCCTTTCCTGAAGATGTCTGTGTGTGGTGGCTCTCGATGCACTGACACCAGTTTCAGTCCACTCCTCCTGAAGCTCTCCCAAGTTATTGAAAAGACTTTTCTTGACAATGTTCTCAAGGCTGCAGCTGTCTCTCTTGCTTTTGCACCTTTCCCTACCACACTTTTCCCCTCCAGTCAAATTTTCATTAATATGCTTCCATACAGCACTGTGCGAACAGCCTGCCTTTTCAGCAATGATCTTCTGTGGCTTACCCTCTTTACGGAGGATGTTCATGATCGTCACCTGGACAACTATCAAGTCAGCAGTTTTTCCCATGATTGCAGCTGCATTTACTGAACAAGACTGACAGATACACCGTATTTATACTGTTTGAATAAGAATCTACTCAAACCTGAAATGCAATATTCAAGTATTTTGTGATTTTCATGAGCTATAAGCCATAATCTTAAAAATGAAACAAAAAAGGCTTGAAATATTTCACTTCATGTGTAATAAATAGAGAATATATGAAAGGTTACCTTTCTGAATTAAATTATGAAGAAAATGAATTTCTTCAAGATATTCTAATTTTTTGAGATGCACGAGTAAACAGTGTCTCTTGCAATGCCAAGTGCCAGCACTTGTCAGGTATAAATCAAGTCAGTAATAAATTTGACAGTAGTTGTAATTTTTTAGCAACTGTCTGACTGAGGGTAAACATGGAAACATGAGCAACTTTCATATAATAAAGGAAATTCATACAACTCCAGTGCAGTATAATCACAGACTGGATACCTGATCTGGGAAATGATCAATGTTTTATCAAAGAGTTGAATTTGTTTTCATGCCTCTTCAGACTTCTACTATATGACATTCCAGATGAATATAATCTTAGCTAAATTAACAGCCCTGGTTACTAAAACAAATTTTAATTACATTTGCATAAAAACATGAAATACCACGTTCAAACATTTGAATCAACTGACAGAAGATTGTCAACTATTTTGATAACTTGCAGCAAATTTGATCCCCGCTTTTTAAACCTGAGGTGCTTTCATGCAATTATTTTATTAGTTTTAATAAATATTGATAGTTTAAAAGTTTGGACTTCTGTTTTAATCTAACAAGCATAGGGACAACGTCACTTTGCACTCAGGGAAGTCTGGATTTTTCCAAACCAAATAATTGTTTTATCAATTTGTCAGCAAACTGATTCTTTATGAATATTAGCATTACACTCCTGTATAAAGTAATTAAAATGTAAGCATTACATTACAGTATAGATAAAAGAACATAGTACTTCCTTCACTGCTGGTAATGCTCAGCTATTGTGACATTGGATCATTTTATACAGTGGTAAAAAACTAAGCAAACCCCATGATTCAGTAGCTTTTAGAATCAACTTTAACAGCAATAACTCGAAGTAAGCAATTTCTGTATGATCTTTATCTCTCACATCGTTGTGGAGGAACTTTGGCCTACTCTTCTTGACAATGTTGCTTCAGTTTACTGAGGTCTGTGGGCATTCGTTTCTGCACAGTCCCATCACAGCATTTCAATCAGGTTGAGGTCTGAACTTTGACTAGGCCATTGCAAAACCTTGATTGTTTTCTTTTTCAGCATTCTGTTATAGATTTGCTGCTGTTTTTGGGATCATTGTCCTGTTGCACAAACCAATTTCAGCCAAGCTTTAGCTCTCGAACAGATGGCTTCACATTTGACTGTAGACTACTTTGGTATACAGAGAAGTTGTCCAGGTCCTGCAGCTGTAAAGCAAGTCCAAATCATCACTCCTCCACCACCGTGCTTGACAGATGGTATGAGGTGCTTGAGCTAATATGCTGTGTTTGGTTTTTGCCAATGTGACGCTGTACTCTATGACCAAAATTTTCCATTTTGATCTTGTGTGTCCAAAGGACATTGTTCCAGAAGTCTTGTGGCTTGTTTAGATGCAACTTTGAAAACCTAAGTTGTTGTGCTGCCATTTACTTGCTTGCTTACTTATTTTTACAGAGAAGAGGCTTTCTCCATGCAACCCTTCCAAAAAAAGCCACACTAACTGAGGCCTGTAGAGTCTGAGATATAGCTCTTGGGTTCTTTGCAATTTCTCTGAGCATTGCACGGTCTAAACTTGGGGTGAATTTGCTGGGGTGTTCACTCCTAGAAAGATTGTGGCATTGTGTTAACACACACCTGAATGCTCCAGACCAGCAAACTGCCTAAACTTCTGCGTTTATACAGATGGTCACACTGACTGATGATCAGTAAATCAGGCGTATTAAATTAGCAGCCCCTGGCTGCTACTTACCCTATTAATTCCTATGGAAGGAGTAAAGGTGTACTTAGTTTTTCAAAGTACTGCACAGAGTCCTGTGAAAGCTTGTTTTTTTTTTTACATGACTTTATATTCTCATGTAACTCTAGACCCCCACGACCCTGAACCGGATAAATGCTTAAGAAAATGAATGAATGGATGGATATTTTCATGTAAAATAAGTTAAATCCTACCATAATCCAATAGTTGTTAAAACAATGATTTATCTATTATTGATTATTTTTGTGGCAATTTAATTGTCTGAAGCACATCTCCAGAATTAGGCAACATAATGTTGCCCTTACAATGACAACAAAAAATCTAATTTTTAAAGTCACAAGAAACAGTGAACAGATGAGCTAAAAGTGAAAGTTTCTAAAATAAAAGATGTGGAAAACTCCTGCTTTCACAATGAGCAATGGTGTCATAACAGCAGGTAAACAGTAAGAGAAATAAGACTGAGCTGTGCAGTATATAAGGCTGACAATGTTAATAAGTGGCATGCAGCAGTGTTGGTTTCTTCAAAGTCCTTTGTTTTGTCCATGTGTGTGCATTAATACAAGAGACACTGAACAAAAAAATGCAAGTGAAACAGCTGAGTGGATGTTCAGGAGGTTACTCTTGGACATAAAATGTTATTGTGCTGATGTTTTCAGTTTTGGTGTATGAATTTGCATTTAGTTCAGGTGAATGCATTTTTTAAGCACCTATCATTTGCCTTTAATTAGCATCATTCGGGTAGCTCCATGTGCCACAGTGAGCAGGGACAGCATTCACAAAGCATGCTTGGAATAAAATGAAGGCTATAGCAAAATTTAAATTTAACACAAACAATGTATTTCAATTGCTCTGTTAAACTGAGGAAAGAGCTTAGTTGCTTTGTGAATTTTCTCACAGAAAGCTTGTGGTGAAGCGATTCACCTGAGACCATCAAGTAAAGGAAAGGAGGCAGGATGCAATAAGGAAAAAACAAATAAAACACCAGGTACTATCTTTTCTGAGATCTGAATGAATAAAATGCTTTTCATTCAACGTCTCAGCCGCTGTCGTGTTCGGGTGTCGGGAGGCATGTAAGAGGGGAGAGTGCAAATATATATATACATATTATATAAACCCTACTACTCACCCCATTTTGAAAGCGATCATTCAATTAATTCCTGTGTTTCAGAAAACTGCAAAAGTGTTAAGCATGGATGAGTGAGAGGACAGACAAGACAACTGGAGACAATTAAAACACAGGAGTGAAGTCTGAGATGGGAAAAGCTGGTAAAGACAGTGACAACATACAATGTTTTCAAAACATCAGATTGCTGCTCAAGAGTCTTATAATGGTTTTAGAAAGTGTACTTTCACACTCCTCTGCTTCACACACACGAAGACAAACTTACCTGCAGGCTGGAGATTGCAGAAGGCGGGGTCATCAGACTCTGCTCCAATAAGGGATTAAGAGGGGTGTTTCCTGGGAGGTGGGTAGCACGCCAGTAGACCTCCAGGTACTCAGCCAAATGCTCACATGCGTCTTCCAGCTGGTTCTCATCCAAAATGACATCAAACATATCCTGCAAGCAAACAACATGATGAACAGATAAGAATAAGGCTATGGTCAAATAGTTACATTTGCTTAGGAAGGTTCCTAACTGAGTTAATTGACCTGGAAACATTAGAATACCTTATTATTATATGAAAGGAAAGGTGCTTCAATGATTCCTTCATGAAAGGAAAGGAGAAAATGCTATCCTATAAATTCATTGTGACACACCATCATTAAAACAATCAAATAGACACACAAGCCACACAGATCATGTAAATGTTAATGGTGCATTTTCCATTGCGTGTCATAATCTGCTGATGTTTTGAACTATGAATGAAAGGTTATGTTAAACCCGTAGGTGAACACACAGTGGTGTGTAAAATCTGCTACTTATCAAGTTATTGTCCTGTGTGAAAACTGCAAAATCACTCCTATAAATAAAGATCATGAGCCATTTTAAAACCATCAATGTGACTTTAGTTTTACCATAAATCAGTTTGCATTAGTTGTGTCCATTGCAGTCTTTATGATTACCATTAATTCAGTTACAGAAAGTCTTCTTGGTTTTCTTTTATATGACTTGCATGAAATAACATAAAGTACATTTGTTTTTGAAGTCTGTCTTCAGGACAATGTGGTTTCATTACAACAGATCCATGTCAACAGTGTAAGTGCAGTGACAATCTCTGTGGATATGTATAGCAGCTATAGATAGTCACTAAAACCTACATGAAGCAGTTATGATCAAAGATGCACTGGCTATGCTATCAACTGAAAAATAATTTGCTCCATATTTCACAACAATTTGATATTTTTAAATAAAAGCAATAATCATTCTATGGTTTCAGATGGACTTTTAACTTTTTCCTTTTTCTCCAAGAGCCCGTCATAACGGATGAATCTGCATATGTGATTTGACACAGATTTTTACACCGGATGCCCTTCTTGAAGCAGTCCTCCTTTTTATCTAGGCTTGGGATCCACACTGTAATTATACAAACTTGTGACTCACAAGGCTGGGCCTTGGTACGCCTTGATCTGCTCTGAAAATGTTCTGCAAGCTGGGTCACTCCAACCAGAACCTGCAGCTGTCTGAGAACTGGTTCATGTGCTGCTACACTGTTAGCTCACTGAGGCTGCAGAGCAGAATGAGGAGTACTGTTACAAACTGCAGTTCAAGATGGTGGCGTCTGAGTCCATCCAAGTGATGAGAAACACTGCAGAGACAGCTGACACTTTCTCTGTTATTTGTCAGAATCAGAATACTTTATTAATCCCAGGGGGGAAATTGCATTTATTGTGGGTGCATCTCTGTTTACACACACACACACACACACACACACACACACACACACACACCCCTGCAGAAGCTGCAGCTTTTATTCATTTTTTGGAGGTTTATTAGTTTTCCTTTCCTTTCCTTTTAGGACGGAGGGGCTGGATTGAGAGGGAATGCGGGCCATAATTTGCCCTTGCATGACACTGACTGTGTATATAAGATGGACAAAGCCACCTGATGTCATTCATTGGTTTCGGACTCCACTTTTTGAAACCGTAACTTTTTAGCTGCTGTCTTGCTCTTTTGGACCAGAAATGACCATATTTGGCCTTCAGTGAAGTGTTAAGGTATTAGCTAAGGCTAGCAAGCTTAGGTAGCATTTATAAGCAGTAAGAGTATAATGTACAGATATCAGTGTCAGTGTTGACAGCAATAAAGGAACACGTCACTGAGTGCCAAAGTATGGCTTTTTTACCGCATAACAACCTGATCTTATAAAATGTATAGACTGATTACACATTGTAGCACTCACAGGGGGGCACTGAGAGAGTTTGTCTGCAGCCATCATCTGCACATTCAGGTGCTTGCTCTGAGACTTCCCCCTGGATTTGATCAGCCTCTGGAGCACCTGAGACAAAGAAAAAGATGGTGTCATAGATCAAGAAAGATGAAGCAGTCTAGTTCTGATGTTAGTGGCGGTGCCAGAGACTTCTATTTTTTTGCTGGTACTGTGGGGCTGCTTGACTTTTCAGAGAGGGTACACCTACAAGAGTTTAGTTTCCACTGCAACGCCCGCGACACATGCACCGACACGCACACATAGCCACTCTGGAGTAAATAAAAATTCTTCTCTCTAAAGAAGACTTCTTGTTCAACTCACAGAATAACAGATGTAAGATTCATAATCCTGCCTAAATAAACAGAACCATGAATGTAAAATTTCATGCATTTACACAGTCACTGACAGCTAGCAGAAGACACGGGTTTGGGCACATTTTAGCCTCTGATTCCAGGAGCAAAAACTCATCCACCAGTTAAATCCTCTTGACTGATCGTTTTGTGTTCTAAAAATGATATTAATAAAACACAGAATTCTTGTGGGTGTTATGACTTTCCTACAGTACCCCCAAGCCCCTCCCTGATGCCACCTATGTGAATGAGGTGTACCTTTGGTGAGGAAACTTTAACATAGACAATGATGGGTGCAAGGGAGGTTTTGGCGAGCTGAGCAGGATGATTGATGGTGTCTGCGTCCAGAACAACCAGCTGCAGGGTTTTGGCAAGCTCAAATATCCTCTCAATCTCACTCTGAACCTCAGCTGCACAGAGAAGACACGTTTTATTAAGATCAAAGTTGTTGCTTGTGGAGTTTTCATGCTGGCATTAGCACAGTTACCTAAGCTGGAACGAGTGTTGGATCTCTCCATTATGGGCCTTTTGTTGAGGACAGATCTCTTGGCTAAGGACAGGTCGGCAGTAACACGGGTGATTGAGATTCTGTGGATAAAGTCACCAAATAGAGAGAGGAAAAATGCACAGTGAAACACTTCTGACCAGATGTATCAAAGGCCTGACCTTTAACGAGTACTTGGTTTATTATATAATTTCTCTATTTTACTGACCTTCCCTCAAATCTGTGTTTCAGGAAGTCAAAGAGAGCTTTCTGCATCATATCTGTCACCTAGGTGGGAAGAAAAAAATAGATATGCATTAAAAAAATTAAAGGGATCCTGTTATGCTTTTAAAAAATTTGTTGTCATATACATATACTGCTACAATGGTTAATGCTTGTATTAAATATGGTCAAAATTTCAAAACACTGGATAAGTGTATGCACAAGTAATCCCTGTCAGCATAAACCTCAGGCTTCAGGGGGCTCAAAACACTTGATTTTACACAGTTTTTTCTACTCTTGACTAAGTATGTTGTCAGGGAGTGCGGCTGTCCACTGATCAACCAATCAGAAAAAAGTTGGAATAAAGGGGTGGTGGAGAGGAGCTAAACCAGCTTGGTTAAGACAGTGGATGAACTGTGGACAACACCAAGACCCAGTGTAAGATAAATAAGAGTTATTTTAAGCTGTGAATCATGCACATCTACTCTAAAATAAGAGTGATAAAAATAAAGACCTGAAACTTAGCACAAAAAGACCACTTAAAAAACAATTATGTTTTTGGTAGAATACAATATATAAAACAGCATACTGTGAAATATGCAAAGCAGAGGAGTATTACTGCATGCATATTTGTAAAAAAAAAGATCATTTATTTGATATGACATGTGGGTAAAGTAGCCAGAAAGTCTATTCAGTTCATTTCAATTTAATTTTATTTATATAGCGCCAATTCACAACAAAAGTCGCCTTATGGCGCTTCACACTGTATGGATAAAGACTCTACCATATTAGAGAGAAAACCCCAACAATCATACAGTCCACTGTGAGTAAACACTTGTCAACTGTGGGAAGGAAGAACTCCCATTTGACAGAAAGAGACCATGAAAAATGTACTGCCATATTATAAAAACAAGAGCTCCCACACAAATAAAAGAAGTGAAAATAATTACTTGTGCAGGAGCATGAAACTAGAGTCATGTGAAGAAGAAAGTTTGCACAGGACTTTATGCAGTCACATGGAAAAACTAAGTGCCCCCCATGATTCAAAAACTGATAAAACCACCTACAGCAGCAATAACTTAAAGCAATTATTTTCCATTTGACTACCAGTCTCTCACGTCACTGTGAAGGAATTTTGGCCTACTCTTCTTTGCAAAATTGCTTCAGTTCATTGAGGTTTGTGTGTACTCATTTATGCAAAGCTCTCTTGAGGTCCCATCACAGCATCTGAATAAAGTGGAGGTCTGAACTTTGACTGGGCCACTGCAACACCTTGATTCTTTTCTTTTTCAGCCATTCTGCTGTAGATTTTCTGCTGTGTTTGGAATTATTGTCCTGTTGTATGACCCAATTTACGCCAAGCTTTAATTGTCAGACAGACGGCCTCACATCTGACTCTAGAATACTTTGGTATACAGAGGAGTTCATAATCAACTCAATGATTGCAAGTTGTCGAGGTCCTGTGGCTGCAAAACCAGCCTAAATCATCACCCCTTCACCACTGTGCTTGACAGTTTACCAACTGTTTGTGCTCATATGCTGTGTTTGGTTTTCCTCAAACATGGTACTTTGAAATATGGCCAAATAGCTTTATTTTGGGTTTGTCTGTCCAAAGGACATTATTCCAGAAGTCCTGTGGTTTGTTTTGATGCAACTTTGCAAACCTAAGCCACGTTGCCATGCTCTTTTCAGAGAGGCTTTCTCCTGTTAGACCTCGCAAACAAGCCATATGTGTTCAGTCTTTGTCTAAGTCTATTGTAGGGTCTGAGATGTAGTTCTTGAGTTCTTTGCAATTACTCTGAGCATTGCAAGGTCTGACCTTGAATTGCTGGGAGTCCACTCCTAGGAAGACCTAATTTATCCAGACCAGCAAACTGCCAAAATTTCTGCTTTTATAGAGGTGGTTACACTGGCTGATAATTAGTTAATCATTTGATTAGCAGTACCTAGATGCTACTTAGTGGTGTTCCATGTAGTGTAGTGATTTACACATTTGCCTTACAAGCAAAAGGTCCCTGGTTTAATTCCAGGTGGGGACGCAAGCCCCTCTCACCATGGAGGGTTGCGTCAGGAAGGGCATCGTAGATAAAACCGCTGCCAAATTACTAATGCAGATTAATATGCTGTGGCGACCCCTTGGAGAAAAAAGCTAAAGGTACCTGGCTGCTACTTAGCTTATCTATGGAAGCAGTAAGTGCATACGCATTCTATGCAAGTTTTCACAGGACTGTACCCACTAAAAACATATCTTCAGTAAGTGAAATTATGAGTTTGAAAAGCAGATAAGTAAACATAGCAAACACTACAACAGAAACACAATTTTAGCAATTTTAACAGAGCAAATAGTGCAGAGTAAAGCAGTTGTTTGGTCTGCTGGAGGTGACATGAGGAGAGGCTGACCTCATAGCCCTTCAGTGATGGTCCCACGAGAACCACCGGCCTCATAGAGGGCACCACATCGTAGGGAGGGACATGTTCCTACCAGAAATAGGGGAGGACGACAGGAGGGGGATAAAGAACAAAGAGAAACAGGGTTGAGAAGTGATGGGGGCTAGGTTTGTTTGTTGAGAAAAAATATTCACATTCATATTCACATTCACAACAGTCAAAGAATGACAGAAAACCAGCCATAAGACCTGCAGTTATTTAAGAAGATTCATTTAATGACATTTACTACCATTTTTTATCACTTTATAGCTGCACATAACAATAAGTCCTAGTAATATAGTTATTCAATTAACTTTACATAAAGGCAGGGTGCAACAAAGTGACAAACTAATTAATTGTAAAATATTTTAAGGTTTTGCTAAATCACCCATTATAAGTTGTGGAGATTCCAGGGTACTGTCACCAGAAGTAATTATTTTAATATTAACTCCAAAAAAACAAATAAACAACCTCCTACACACACAATCTGTTACATCAGTCCCGCTTGTAGTTTCTAACTGTATAACCTTCTATGGTCTTTTGGGGTTAACTTGTACAAACACTCAAAATCAAAAACTATGTATTGTGACCAAATTCCACATTGTCATTAAGTACCAAAACCTACCTGTTTTTGCTTCTGTTTAGCTTGTGAAAACAAGAAAATAACAATCAGTGAAGGAAGATGACTAAAGGCAACAGAAGCTTCTTTCTCTTCCAGCATCACAGGCAGGTTTGTAGTACTTACATTCACCTGCAGATGGCGGTGTGGTCCTCCAGCTCCCTGTCACCATGTCGCCTAAACTTGAGGAGTTACCCCCTGTTTTCCTGCGAGAGCAAGGACACACTGAATTATCACAGCTGTACTGTGGAAATGGACTTACTGAGGTTAAAAGAATTAACTGACCTCTGTTTCTGCTCCTGTTTGAGTCGCATCGCCTCCAGTCGCAGAGGGCTGGGGATGAAGGTGATGTCTGCTCCTTCTTTTACTAGCCGGCCGATCCACCAGTCATTATTGTACTTCTGTTAAATTCAGTACAACAGCAGCAATAGGTTATATACAGTATATATCCTGTATTAATGTAATGCAAGGGTGTATTAATATTATTCACAACAGATAATCTCACTTCTTTGATGTGCAGGAAGTCTTTGGCATCAAAGTTGACTGCAGCGCCTTGGACAGGACAGTCCTCATCCAGAGCCCCACAGTAACTCACATTTGTCTTTACTGCAAATGCTACAGGTTTGGACTGAAATATCAACAAATAAGAACAACAAGAAGACTCGTCAGTAATGGAATTGCTCTACAAACACTGGAGAATTAGGTTTGAGTGATGAAACTGATGCTTTAATGAGACTTCTAATCTAAGCCCAAAGACTAAAATAAAAACAAAAACGTGCAAGAGATGAACTCCTTTTTACCTGACAACACATTCACTTTGATACAATCAGCAGCCAGTCACACAGCACAAACAGAAGCTACCCAGACTAGCAGATTTTCAGAAGCTGTGTGACTGGACAGTAATATGCCAAACAGCTCAAATAGGGATGCACCTATTAGTTAGATCAGATAATGGATCGATCCTGATTCAAAAAGCCATCTGTGGCAACATGCAGATCTGTCAGCTGATCTCCTCTGTTCTGTTCTATGTTGTTCAGTGGTTACTTCAACACAGGATAGCAGCAGCTAGAAGAAAAGAAAACGGATCATGGAGGAAGTTAACAGCAAAACTGCAGCAGTCTGAAGGTATTTCACATCTTCACTAACAGCTTCTTCTGTATGTTTGCAAAAGTTCTTTACTTAAGGCAAACAGAGGGCAAGTCAGCTGACATGAATGAATGGCTTCTCTTTCTCACTTGCTCGTTTTCTTTTGCTTGTTATGTTCAGAGACATCATACAAGGAAGAAGCTAAAAGGATGTTGGGTTGGTGTAATACTTGCTAAAAGTTTTTATTACATTTATTGTAACAATATGTGCAGTCAATTATCATTTTACTAATACCAACTCAGTAAATGTATATTCTTAGATCTTTGACACTACACTGTGTGCACAATTATTAGGCAAGTTGCATTTTTGATGATTAGTTTTATTATTTAACAAAAACAGTGCTCTTGGTCAATCCAAAATGTTAATAAACCTTAAATCTGAATATTTAGGGAAGTGAAAATAAGAGTTTGGCTTTTGTAAGAGAATATCTGCGTGTGCACAATTATTAGGCAACTATTAGTGTGCAGAATTATTACGCAACTCAAAGAAATACAAAAATATCCCCATCTCACTTATTTATTTTAATCTGCTGAAGTGAGAATAATAAACAAACAACTCAAACTTTACAAATAAACATTTCTGACATTTCAAAAAATAAATCAATGACCAATATAGAGACTTTTCTTTTCAATAACGCTAAAAAGTCTACCATCCATGGAGTCTGTCAGTTTCTTGATCTCTTGACCATTAACTTTTTGTGCAGCAGCAGCAACCACAAAGAGGTGTACTGTTTTTCTTCACTGTTTAAGAAGAGCCGACAAGTTCTCAAGAGGGTTTAGATCAGGTGAGGAAGGGGGCCATGCCATTATTCTTTCATCTTTAAGGCCTTTACTGGCTAGCCACACAGTGGAGTACTTTGATGCATGAGATAGAGCACTGTCCTGCATAAAAATCATGGTCTTCTTGAAAGATGCAGACTTTTTCCTGTACCACTGCATGAAGAGAGTGTCTTCTAGAAACTGACAGCAGGTTTGGGAGTTGAGTTTAAGTCTGAGTTCAACCTGAAAAGGTCCAACAACATTCTGATTTTGATCTTTAATAATTCCAGCGCATGCCAGTACCCCACCTCCACCTTGCTGGCATCTGAGTCGGAGTGGAGCTCCATGCTCATTGCTGATTAAGCCACGATCCCATCCATCTGGTCCATCAAGAGTCACTCTCATCTCATCAGTCCATAAAACCTTTGAAAAATCTGTCCTCAGATACTTCTTGGATTGGGTTGGGTTTCAGCCTCTCTTACCTTGGCCATGTCTCTGAGCGCTGAACACCTTGTTCTTCTGGACACTCCAGGTAGGTAGTAGTTCTGGAATATGACAGCACTGGAGGATAATGGGTTCCTGGTAGCTTCACTTTTGATTCTTCGCAAATCTTTGGCAGTTCATTTGCATCTTTTTCTCTCAACGCATTGCTTGCAACCCTTTTGGGTATTTGCAAATGCACATCACCACGTATGCTTAAATCCAATAGGCATTTAAGTTTATAAAGCTTGGAGTTGGAAAGTATGCATAAAAATTACTATATAGTCAAAACACTCACTTGCCTAAAAATTGTGCACGCAGTGTAGTTTAAAGTTTTACGTAATACAGTTTCATGTTCATGTTCTAAGTTTTGTTAAATTTACAGTAAAAATGTTAAAGTAGTAGAATATGTTTTAGGGTGAGGTTGCCTTGTGATTAATGAGTAACAACCATAGTAATGTACAGTTACACTGAGAACCCAGAGTACTGGTTTGGTGCTTCACCCAACAGTATGGGATGTAATAGTGGCTATGATCATAGTTTATATAGCTAATATATGAGACAAAGATGGGTACCAGGTAACCATTATATTCTTACTAGTGTGCTATCTGAATCAGAATCAAAATGCTTTATTAATCTCAGGGAGGAAATTGCTTATAGAATAATAGACAAGAATATTGCAATAACACAACAAATACCAGGAGTTCCGTGTTAGATTTGGATTATTTCTGCAGTAATAACAATAAAACGAGAAGTTTAGCATGTCAATAGTGTTTTCTCGTTATACCTCTAGATTAAAGTCAGTAGATATTTTGGTTTTGACCTGGTTGTGCTGCCACGCCTGCCTTAGAGATTTGCAAAATTATTGCAATAACTCATTACAGATTTCAAAAATCTTCACAAGACTTGGTAGGTATGATCCTCCAGAGGGATAGTGGGTTGCTTTTTAATTTCAGCTCTCTTGTAAAAATATGCATGATGTTACAGGGAAAAAGATGTTAAAACTGGTAAAATTTTATATGTATGACACAAAGTGAAGTGCAAGATTGACAGACAGATTGGTGCAGCGTCTGCAATGATACAGCTAATGTACTGGTCTGTTGTGGTGAAGAGAGAGCTAAGCATGAAAGCAAAGCTTTCAATTTACCAGAAGATCTACATCCTTAGCCTTACAAACTCTGGATAGGGATTGAAATAATGAGCTCACGATACAAGTGGCAGAAATCAGTATCCTCTCAGGGCTGTCGGGAAGGGGTCAGAGTAGAGCTGCTACTTTCCCACATCAAAAGGAACCAGCCACAATAGTTAAGGCCTCTGACCAGGATGCCTCCTGGACAGCTTCTTGGTGAGGTGTTACGGGCATGTCTTACTAGAAGGAGGCCCCAGGGCATGCTGGAGAGACTATATCTCCCAGCTGGCTTGGGAATACTTTAATGTGCCCCCAAAGAACTGGAGGAGGTGGCAGGGGATAGAATCAGAATCAAACTGTCCCCATTACTTGGACCCAGATAAACAGCAGAAAATGGATGGATGGATGGCTGGATGGATGGATGGAAACAAATATCACTTCATTGTCTACTTTGATCCAGTTGAAAGATCAATGAGTTAATACCATGGTAAAGTGTCCGTCATCTGTTCATACCTCACAAACATTGCTACTCCTCATAAGAGTATTGGTTAGGTTTTGGTGAAACTTAATACAGTGATCAATTAAATGGTCATCACCTAAACTGTGTTCAAGGTCAAGGTAATAGTTGTCCATTTACGGGCAATTTTTCATTTTCACAAGAATTGCTACTCCTAAGGTTATTGTACTGGATTGTAATGTTCTTATAATGAATGTTTGTCATCTATACATGAATGCTATCATTAGGCTTATTTATCGTATAGTAGTGCCTTGCACTAGCAACATTCCACTGTTCCTATTCCTATATTCACTATTCCTCTCATGCTGGCGGATTACTTGTATCCTGTTAGATTGTGACAATCATGGTCGTATTGGTCATGATCATGGAGGATGTTGTCCTGCTGGTTGATTCCCACATGAGGAAGGCATTGTTGGGTCCTTCCTATCACCATTAAGCCAACAATAGTAATATGGTCAGTTCTATGACATGGTCATATAGTCACATATTTTTACATTTTTATAGTCACGGTTACCAAGTAGCCTTAGCACTCCTGAACTCATGCTTCAGCACTTTCCTTTTCCTTTTTCCTTTCTTTATGTGCTTCACATATAACAATAACTTGTTAATTATGAGGGGTCATGAACTTACTACATCACTTACATTCGGATATACATACTAAGTCAGGAGTATATCCCAAGTCCACATAAAGACATAGAAATAAATTAATCTGGATCTGATCCAGAAGTGAATCTGGAGTTTACCCTAGACTTCGTGATCTTTTTCCCACTTTTAATGTAGGAACAGTAAGGTACAGTAATCATGACAAAAAAGTAAGACTTGTTCAGCACATCAGCTTGTTTCTCAAAATCAGCCAGATCTGATCTGGGTTATTCCACAAAGACATTTGGCCCTGGTCTAGGAGATATTAAGTGTTTTGCATGGGTGAGGGGCATCACATCTAGTTTTTAGCATTTCTGCTTATCCCATGCTATAGCCAAGACGAATACCATATGATCCTACAAAAACATCTGTATATTCACAGCTCAAAATGTTGTGTAAAGGCAAATTCTTACAGAACTCCACAAGCAGCTTTATTGTTCCATTAGTTACAACATCATGAACTTCAGGGGAATTGCTGGTAAAAAAAAAAAAATCTTTACACTTAAACAACTATTTGCTCAACTCCTTTACTTCAGAGTCTAAGATTTGACAGCTACAGATGCACTATGTAGCTCCCAGCAAGCATACTAAGCAAACTTTGCCTCAGACAAATAAAGGGTATAAAAAGAACTTTGTTCAGTGTGTACTCATATTGAAAGCAAAACATGCCCTTTTGTCCTTCTTGCCCACCTGCCTAATGGAAACACTGTGCTGCACCAGTGTTACACCTTGGGAATAATTGGTTATTTGTGTGTTCATGTTTTTGTGTGCGAGGATGTTTGTGCCGTAGGACAGTTTGTTATCTCTCAGACGAGCGACTGGGTGATACATAGCTGAGCAGACAGGCATTGGCCGGGGTCACAGGGTGACTGTCACCGGTGTATGAGCTGAGAGAGGGCGTCCTAAAACGATCATGTCCAGACATATTTCCTTCCACGAGTCCCTCATGAGTTAATCTGGGGTCCAAGTGCCCCCTGGTGAGCATAAGGGAGAAAAGTCCCTGAACGAGATGAGTTAAGGCTGGTTATATTTAGCACTTACTGTGTCTTCAAACAAAACTTGGCTACACACATAATTTTCTAGCCTAATTATAATTTAAAACCCCAGCTCACCCATGGTCTACACTACTAATATAAATATTCAGCATATTTCTGTATAGCCCACAGCCTCATACCCCCCTTCCATGCTCTGTTCTGGATATAGATCCAGCGTAGCATCAATGACTTGTTTGCCTCGGGAGAGTTGTAGTGCTTATTCCAGCAGACAGAGCAAGGAGATCACATGAATATCAGATCCCAGTGGAGCTGTAGCTTTGGCTGCTGTTTAAAGCCTAATCAATGAAAGAAACATGACCCATGTCTATCTGTTGTGTATAGGACGACAAGCTGTTTCTTGGAAGACTGCATGATATGTATGATTCAGGAAAGGGCTAATATTGGAAAAGCATCTGCACAGATACGGTATCATTTGTAAAAGATTTACAGCACATTAGGCATATAATTTAATGACTACACTTTACACCTGAGCAAATTGTTGAACAGCGGCAAAATGCAACAGAAGCTTTGTGGATTTTTAGCTTGCTGACTATGGAGATTTGACTTATTTAGCTGCAGGCACAGGCTACATTCAATGTCCAGAGCTATTAGTGATTCCTGTACTACTAAAGTGGTGCTCCAGGGTACCCATTTCCTTGCATTAATGTCTACCTTTCACCACAGCAAATCAAAGGCTTATCTAATGCCTTTGCCTACCTTAGTATACTCCCTAAATAACACAGGTTAGAAGGCTGAGGGGCCTTTGATGGTCAGAATGAAATGGAGAGAGATAGACGCACGCCAGTTTTCTTGTACATTTTCAAAGCAGAACAATTTATTATCAAGAACGAGAATATCAAAGGAGAGGGGAAAAAAAGTTAATCAGTTTCATAAATTTGTTTTCACTGCAGTTTCACCACTTAAACACTTCCAGCACAGAGAGAATGACGAATTAAGCTTGGAGGTTCTTCCATTTAATCTTACACCTCTAGTTACAGTTTTTTCACATTTTTTTGCTGTTACTGTGTAAATATAGAACTTCTCTGCTGAAACCAGAGATCACAACAGTAGTTATTAAGAGGCTATTCAAAAAGTTTTTAATTGTCTGTAAAGTGCTTTTACAGCCCCTTTTTTGTCTCGTCACAGACAAGATAGTGGCTATGTTAAGAATGCGATCTGGGTTTCTTATTGCCAGTCAAATGTGCGCTTCACCAGCCTGAAGAAGTTTCGGTTGTGTTCCTGTAGATAGGAGCGGAGCTGTTGGAGAACGGTGCTGTTAACAGCAGGGTGCGGCCGTCCCTTAGACTCATGCAGACAGCGCTCTCGGCCATCACTCCGGATACAGTAGAACCCCTTGGTCTGATTGAAGTAGAAGTTGGAGGAAACTATCCTGGGTGGCAAGTTGAGGAAGCGCTCCACCTTCTGAAGCTCTGGCAGGGGGTCATGGATCAAAGCATCCCCATCTACTATGTGTATCTGTTCCAGGGGGAAGTAATGCAGCCAGTTGCGCATGTGGACATCATACAGGCTCCTCTGAATGGCCTTGTACCTGATGTTAAGGGCTCCATTGCGCACTAGCAGGTTCTCAATGGCTTGAACTGGCTTGTGGTTCTCAAGCCGGTTGAAGTACACCTGGGTGTAGTCGGAGATGACCCGCTCAGCTGGGTCTCGCAAGATCAGCAGCAACTTTATGGATGAGTTCATGGCACAGATGCGTTCTGGTGCAAGAGCTGATGTAAAGTAGCCTGGAGTTTTCTCTATTGTGATCTGGTGCGGGTAAGAGTAGGGCATCAGTTCACGGTACCACTCAAAGCCCTTGGCATAGTTCTCATCCCAGTCAAAGAAGTGCACCTCAGTGGCAGCAGCAGCAACCTCAGGGTGTATGTCTAGCATCTCCAACAGCGCTCTTGTGCCACCCTTGCGTACTCCGATGATGATACTATGTGGTGCTCGTTTGCTTGTGCCTGGGGGTGGAGATGTGGTTACATCTCCAGAGACATTGGTTAGTGGTCCGTGATCAAGGTCCATTGGGTCCAGGGTAATACCAAACCCTGCCTGGACAAACTCAGGTGGGGCAGCATATGTTTGAAGAACCAGAAGAAAAGCTGATGCCAGAAAACAAGCCATGGCAATGGACTGAAGCATGGAAACTGGCAAAGAGTCAGCAGTAAGAAAGAAGACAGTGGCCTAACTGTGGACCAGAGCTGACATTCTGAGCACAGTGGTACCAAGAACAGTAGGAAATGCAGTCTTTGTCTGCCATTGAATATGAACTGGAGAAGGAAGAAGAATCATCGGCAGGCCGCAGCACATCTGCAAGTGAGAACAAAGACAAAAAAAGAAGAAAGTCTTTTAGATTTCAGGCATATAAAGAAGAATGAATATCTGTATTATACTAAAATGGCACCTTCCTCATTCCCCTGAAAAAGGAATCTTGCCATAAATACAATCCATGTCTGTTATAAGTGTATCATCTCAAAAGGATCATCTCAATTCATCTTTCTTTCAGTCTCTTTTCATCTTTCCTTTCCCATCTGCTTTCTCTTCTCACTCTATAAAGTCACTTTCAATTGATACTGTAATTTCTCGGTCTGAGAAACATTTAGCTAGACAGCTCATCTGAAAATGTGTCTGAGATATGCAAGCAAGGCCAAAAAACGAGGTCAGAGTTCTTCGTCTTCTTTCAGTAGGTCTAAATCCACACCTGTATCAATATGTACCTACCCACAACACTGAAACCAAGAGCATCTGGAGACGTATAAAGACACATTTATTGCCGGAAATCAGATGAGTTCCCACTCTGGGTGGCTTTGATTTCCTATATAAGCCAAGAAAGATCAATAGCAGTGCAGTGAAATTCAGCCAGCAACAAGGAGGGGGATTTAGGATGTTAGGTTTGACTTATAATATTGCAGAGGAGCCCTTCAAAACCATGGGAACATTCAATTTTTAACTTCTGATACATTTTTACAAGGCCTTTTAAATAATTTAATATTTGCCTTGTTTCCGTGCCTTTGCCAGGCACTTGTCAAATGGTGTGCCTTCTCTTAAGCAAGAAAACATCTGAAAAATATGTTCCCTCGCTCTGTAGCAAGCAACAAATTTTTTAAATGTCATGGAATTAATTTAAAAAACAAAAGTCTTCGGATACTTGCAGGAGGAAAACCAGCCGAGAGAGCTGCTGCTTACACTGTGCTAGTCAAAACAACAGGGCTGGGCTATGCAAACAACCAGATTCAACAGCAAAGGTCACGGTAAGGTAATCTAAACAAGCGCAGATATTCCCTGCATGGGAACACACGGCCACACACACACACACACACACAAGTATTATTTCGAATGCATACAGTAGACAGACAAAGAACTCACTACTTCATCCCACATACTGCATGCTACAAACAGGTTTCTCTGAATACAATTTCAAAACTGGGCTGTTCTCTGGAAGTAACTTCATCACCTTTTGATTTTAGCACACTGGGGATAATTTCCCTACCACTAAGATGCTGAATTCTTCGTTCGCTGCCTGCAGATGGCATTTACTGTAATTACATCTATTGGGGTTTAGAGGAGGAAAGGATATATTTTTAAATAAATTTGATCTTTCATTTCTTTGATAACAGCAGGGAGGCTACCCATTTCTGCAGCTCTTTTTCTTAGCAATCTTTTCTGTCCAATTTACCCCCCCAAAAAATTTTTTTCAGAGAAAATCACACACTTGGTTCTGTATTTTATATATAAAGAACGCCTAAGGAAATATATTTTTCTTACCTAATTTATTCAGCAAGGTGACAGTTAATAAAAAGAAATCTACTATTACAATAATTTACAATAAGTTTGTGGGACATGGTTATTGTAAATTGATGAAAGTATGGAAGTGTATTCTTTGTGTAGAAACTGTCAACATATTGTAAGGGGATCACAGATTCACGAGGCATGCATAAATTATCTAAAGCTGTGCACTTGAGTTGTTTTTAGCGGCCAACTGTTATCATTAATCCTCTGCTTGCAGATATACTCTGCCTTCAGTACAATTTAATCACATAAGCTGTCCCTTAATTAAGTGAAGAGTGTAACTACCAATGCGCTAAGCACATTTCTGTGGTGTCACCAGTGGCTTTCTCTCACCTTACAGAGTCTTTCAACCATAAAAAGGCTGTGACACATGCCCCCTGCTCCACATTATGATCTGTGGCTTGAGTGTGGGTCTGGGCCTGTGTGCTGAACGCGGGAGAGCCGACCTGCCCTACAGGAGCTGGGGTGGTGCAAGGAGGCACTTATGCGCTGTGACAGCCTCGCCTGCCTGTCAGCGTTTCCCTGGCAGAGAGCTGCCAAGTCCAATGCTAACAGCCAGGCAGCCAGACGAGCTTTCTGTCTCATCCAATTCCCCCCACTCCTCTCACAGTACACCACCACCTGGAAGGAGCCATTGTTTCACATTCCACTGGGCCTTATTGCTTTATTCTGCACTTGATGTGTATCTTTCCAGCTTTTCAATCGGCACATGGCAGCCACGATATCTGGCAGACCACTTAACCAAGAATATATCCACGGAAAACTGTCGGGGCCCAGTGGAAGGTTACACAGTACAGGCTGGCAGGGGATAAGTATGGTCACACTGAGTCTTTTGGGTGGGATATAACATCTGTGTGATGTCCCACTGCTGCTTCAAGGCAATAGAATCTAGAGTCATGTTTTAGCACAAGGCACATCTTTTTTCTTGTCGTAGTTTCGTGTTTTACTCTGGATAATTTCCTTCAGGAACTTGAGAAGGTGCACCATCTCAAATCTCCACAGGTGTGAGAACAAAGGTGCAGTCAGGACAGAAGTGTCATGGCAGGGAAATTGCAGAAGAAAGTAGAAATACTGAGGAAAAACTATGCATTGATTACATTCAACCTGTTCTATAGGTTGCACTTTTTCACTCTGCAAAGACATAAACTAGAGATCTGGTATGCCAAATGCACTGTATGGACAAAAGTATTGGGCCATAGCTCTTATTCATTGAATTCAGATGTTTCATGCAGTCCACAAGTGTATAAAATCAAGCACCTAGCCATGACATCTGCTTTTCCAATTTTGCTGTACTACTGTAAAACTATGACTGTGCAATGACAATAAAGATTTATCATATCTTAACTTAAAAAAGGAAAAAGAAAGAGCCAGTCTAAAAAACTCACTAAATTCAAGCGTGCTATTGTAATAGGATGTCACCAGTTCCTGAAATTTCTTACAATCTACATATTCCAGAATCTATCTAAAGCGGTAGCATTGCAAAGTGGAACCATTTAGGAACCACAGCAACTGTCCCACAAAGTGGAGGACCACATAAAGTTACAGAGCGGGGTTGGCGAGTGCTGAAAGTCACTAACACGCTGTTGACTCATTAACTGGAGTTCCAAACCTTCTGTGGTGTTAACATCAGTACAAAAACAGAGCCACAAGACTTCAATGTGCAGCTGCATGCCAACCTTACATCACCAAGCACAAAGCCAAGTGTTGGATGGGGTGCTGTACAGCACGCCACCAACTTATTAAACATTGTGTATGCTTCCAAATTTGTCTGGGCAGTTGCGGGAATGCCCTTTTCTTCTCTTGCATGAATGTGCCCTGCTGCAAAAGCAAAATCCATGATAAAAGTGCCCTGTCCTTACTACCATCAAACCTTTGGGTTTGGGTTTGGCTAGAATAGCAAGTGAGAGCCAGGCCCCTTTGTCCAACCTCAGTGTCTGACTTCACAAGTCAGATGAATGAATGGATGGATGAATGGGCAAAAATTCCCGCAGACACACTCCAAAATCTTGTAGAAAACCTTCCCAGAAGAGTGGAAGCTGTTATAGCCACGAAGGGGGGGTTATAATAACAGCTCCTCTAGGTGTAAGGTGCAGATGGCCCAACATTTTTATCTATGTAGTGTAGATATATAGACACCATTCTGAACTTGTTAGCCCCTGATGTCAGCATTTTCCATTCTTCATAGCTATGGCAATCCCTAATCTGATTATGCCATACATAAAAATGATCCCAGTTTCAATGAGTTATTGTAAATTTTTGGAAAAGATACTAAGATTCTTGATAATTAGTATTCCCGGGTATCCAGAACTGAGGTATCACACTATCAGTGCATGACTAATATGAAGCATTAATACCTCTTGAATTACAGTCAATCCCCTCCCTCTCTTTAAAAATGGTGAGACATTTTTAATTAGATTGGGAGCAAGGGGGAGCAGCTTTGGACAGAAAGCAAAGACCACACTTTGACTGAATTAGATTTACATGCATTAGCTTTAGAGTGTCCACTTATACTGAAGATGTCTCCCAGCCTTGCACACTAGGATATTCTCCATCCTCTCTTTGACCCTGATTATGGATAAATGGGTATGGAAGTTGAACTCAGTAAAGTCAGAAGAATAGCGCTGAAATAACAAAATAAATTCTATAGCACATTCTCTTGTGAACCCATAATTCCAAGCCTCCACACACCTCCCATATGAGAGCTGCAGTTGCTGACCATTATCCAGACTTTAAAACTAGTCCGGCACCAGAGCAAAAGTGCAGCCTACCACCTGAGCAGGCGGCACCGCCAACAGTTCTGCACTATTCATTATATCCCACCAGGCTAAGAGGAGGGCTCCACAGGTTCCCAGCACCACAGGAAGCCAGGTTCCCACTAATTAACCCTAACAGCCACCTCTATATATCTACAGAAAAAAAACCCCCTCATTCATATTCAACAGGCCCCCCTGCCATTAACTGTGGCGGGCGGCAGGTATTGCACAGGGTGCTTTGTTTTTTTAATGGGTGCTCATTAGAGACGTTAGTACAAAATAATTATTACTGCAATAAAGCTTGATTACAAAGGGTGGCTTTTGCTATTAAATGGATTGAAGTGAGGAAGGTAAAATTTTTAATTGTTGTTACTATTCATTTTTCTTGTGTGGTCACATTTTGAATAATTTACAACCTTAAACACACACTTACAGCTGTGATAGAAGATTTTTTTTTAAACTAAGCATATAAATCTCTTATCTACTGGTTGTTTGACTACATTGCATTCCACCCTTTTGTAGCTCTGTATCACTGGCTCACAGCATTGTATGCAATCTCCTTTAAGATGTTCTGACACTTCCCATGAAAGAACTATCACTTGAGACACAGAAACACACGCACTTTCACTCTGTTTTCTTTTGCACTTTCCCCTTTGCTCCCTCTTCTTTTCCTCAGCCATCCTCTTCAACAGGCCTTCAGAAACCAGCACAATATATTTTTCCCACCCACCTACATCCAACTGTAACTCTAAAACTTCACTCCCACATGCAGGACTGGTTTTAAATTATGAATGCATTTTAGTTCACAGTGGGATTCCTGGCTCACTTGATTAATTTCTAATACAACAACTCCAGGCTTCAGCTACTCACAGAGGACAGAGATGATCTTTTCTTCTCTTCTTAACCCTAACCGCATAGATCCAGTGACATAGTTTGTAGAAACAGACAGCATGGAAGCCAGTAGAATTGTGAGAAACTACTCACATTTTTAATTTCTGGAACATATGAGGTAAATTTTAGAACAAACCAGTAAAATCCATAACTTCCAACTTTGTGTCATGTATCCAAATGCTCTGCATTAGCATGCAAAGGGGTTTTAAAGGGACACCTTGAGCACTGCAGAGCATTCCAATCCTCCTTCAAAGCTGGCTTGATTGATTTGAACAAATAACAAGTACGCATTGTCCAACTATTTAAATTATTGGTATATTACAGACACAACCAGTGAGTATATGGGATGGAGGCTGTGGCATAGCTTGAGAATGGAGACCTGCCACTTTCAGTCTCCAGGCTATTAAAGAAAATGCAGTGAGGGAAAAGAAATGCTCTCCTCTCAAAAGAAAATCACAACAGAGGTGCCCTTGACTGAGGTACCCATATGCAAGGCATTTAACCCCCAACTAGGCTATAAAGTGTTAGCTTGCTGTGAACATGAACAATAGGCTCAGAAAAACTCTACTGTAATGCTGGCATTAACGATTCCAGGTGGGGACACAAGCCCCACTCACCATGGAGAGTTGCATCAGGAAGGGCATCCAGTGTAATACTTCTGCCAAATTACCAGTGCGGATTGGTGGAGAATACAAGGGAGCAGCTGAAAGGTACTGTCATGAACTTCAATATTTACATGCTAACTGAGGCCTACAGATTTGGAGAAGTGGCTCTTGTGTTTTTTGCAATTTTTCTGAGCATTGCACAGTTTGACCTTGAGGTGAATTTGCTGGGATGTCCACTCCTGTGCAGAACGTGATAGTGTGATTGCCATACACATGAAAGATCTGAGCACACTGGCTGATGATCAGCTGATCAAGTGCATTTGAACAGCTGCTGCTTACTCTCTTAATTTCTATGGGAGCAGTAATGGTGTGTCTTGTTGTTCAGAGGCCTGCAAAGAGTCTTGTGAACTTTCTCTTTCATGACTGTACATTAAGAAAACAATCTCATTTGCAAATTTTATTAGATACACTCAGCTGAAACAAATGCAGAGAGATGATGATTCAGCTTTATGATCATTTTGGAGAATGTAGTTTTTGGTGATGATGTATGATAGTTTGTGTGCAAAATAACAAAATAACAAAAGCACCTGCCAGTGCAATAGACTGAAATTTAACAGCACCACAAAGTGCCTCCTCAATAATCACCATCCAATTTTATTAAAAATTCGCTCTAACAGTTTCAACAAAGGCCTTAAAAAAGGAGCCTTTCTTGCTAGACTGTTTTAGTATCTATGTGCATTAATTTTTTAGCTTAGTGTACCGAAAAAAGTGGCAGCTGCCCATGGCACGAGCGCCACAGCAATTCCCTCCTCTGGGGCCACCTGGTGGTCAAGTGTCTCTAACTTCTATAACTGGAGCCTTTTCTGTGTTCACCAAAGGATCAGCATGGAAGATTAACAAGCTTGACACGACTGAACTGATTACATCCCTGAGAAACAGTACCTTGTTTTTCTTAGTGTCGAAATTAATTAAATCAAATGAATATTCAATGAGGATCTTCTAAAAGACCTGAGCAAATATTGATACCCATTAGAAGCAGTGGAGAGGCATTTAAAGTAGTCTATTGTCTTTAGTTAACATCACATATAGCTGAAAGAAAGAAAGAAAGAAAGAAAGAAAGAAAGAAAGAAAGAAAGAGATTGGCAATCATGGTCAAGGAAAGACTTCAAGACTTCTCAAAGTCTTTTCAGTTAATTTCAGTTGCTTATATAATTAGAATATGTAATGTCCAATTGGGGTTTGGCCAACATTCCCTGGAAAACCAGCCTGACACTGAACAGAAGGATAGTGTGAAAGTTAGAAAAGAACCAATCAGCACTTCAAACCAGATGCATGCTAACTTTTATGATACAGTGTCTGCTTGCTGCTTGCATCCCCTTTGTAATGAAAGTGGTTTCCCAGGAAGATTGCATTTTTGAAAGAGAAACATAAAAAGCCTGGCTGGTGTTTGGTAAAATGCATGTTTACGAGCCGCAATGCTTGTACGAGGATGTACTTTGGACAGATGAGGCTAAATTAGAGCTTTTTGGTAAAACAAATTCAGCTCTGTGTTCTCAGAGGGAAAATTAAGCTCTGTAAATCAGATTATAAGAGTACTCTTCAGTTCTTTTTTGTCTGTTCTTCAGCCTCTCTTCAGGTTCAGGAACAAAGGCCACACTATGCTCACATTAATTTCCCTGTGCAGGTATGTTTAAGCCCTTTTTGGCTCAGATTTTTAAAACAACCCCAACTCATTTTCTGAGTCTCACTCAAAGGGTTTCTACCTGACTCAGTGTTGATGAGGACAACTCCAATCCCTGATTCACAAGTGTAATGTATTCATTGAAGAGATACTGCTCTCTTTTCAGCCAAATCAATGGCAGCCATGGAATGGTACATTATAGTACTGATAACACTTAAGGATTTGTTGGATGGATAATGGAATCCTTGACTAGACTTTCAACCTTTAAATCAAGGCTCGGTAGTGTGAGAAGATGCCATAACTATGACAGATCTAATATTGATACAGACAACTCAGCAGTGCTTCTCAAAGTGACATTGATTCTGGAGAAACAATATTTTCTTGTTTTCAGAGGAAATTGGACTGCAGCTCTGATGGGAAGCAGTATTTGGCTATTTTTGGAGCGTGTGAGTAAGACAATGACCTAATCCACACCCACATGTCAGCAGAGGCATTCATTAACAGACTTGAAGAGGGTGCAATCTGTCATTTGCTTTTATACTCAAACACATGTGGCCTCAGGCACTAATTACAGTGTTTTAAGTGTGATCTCCTATACGTCGACTTAAACTTTCTTAGTATACCAATCTTTTCAGCTCTTTTTTCCCCCTGCAGATTGGTTCAGCGTGCAAAGCAGGCTCTTCCAATTACCAATCCTTCTGCCCACTGCCATCTGTGCACACGAACATGAGCCATCCAACTTGATAAAGGCCTGTGCCACATAAACAAATGTATGTTTATGCTATATTGGCAACATTTGAATAAAGCTCTTTATCAACAAACAACACATCATAGCGTTTTGCATCAGACTGAGGCTAAAAATGCTGTTTTTTCCTGATTGTGGGAGAATTTGCAGGGGTCAAACAATGCTGCAGAGAACTGTCATTTCACCATGGCAACACCCCTCCAGTTACCCGGCCTAAATGCACCATTGTTCAACTGCCACGGGATTGCTCGTGCAGCCTCTGTTACCCTGCTGCAGTCTTTGGCCCAGGCCTCCTCCAGTTTAGCTCTGACATTTGTCAATGCTCTGAAATTTATTTCAAGCATCAACTGACATTGTCTGGATTCCCAGAAGGCATTCTCACAGATAAAATAGGCTGACTTGCTCATCACCCTTGGATGAGTGGAGGCAACCAATCCCAGGGACGCTGACTCACTCAGGAAAGTGTTCCTCGGTCCGTCAGAAACAACAACAGACTATGAGAAGGAATTCAATCAGAGAATGGCCTGATGATCCTCATTCAGCCTGCCACTTCTGATAAAGTACCTATGCTTTCTGCAGAATCAAGATCCCCTCACTGCAATAGCCTCCTCATTTCACGAAGATAAAGCTAATTTTACTCTACCAATTTAATGCTGCTGTAATTCTTTTCCCATCACACCTTTCCTAGTTCTCACAATGAGCCTGATCTTCTCCGTGTAAAGTAATTGTTCTGCAGTTCATCGCAGGGGGAACACTGTGAAATGCCGACTTAATCAAAACAAATGCAGCAGCTTCGTTCTCCCTTCTTTGGTCTAAGTCGGTGGAACGCCAATGCTTTGCTCCAGTCTCGCAGGCATCCTGCAAACAGCAATATAAACATGCATTATGGATGAATTACTTCATCAAATAAAAAGCAGGCCATCTTGTAATGAACTGTGAGGATACTCTTAATCTTTGATGAAGCCGATGTGATGAATAGTTTAATGAGTAAAACTATGGGAAGGCCTGCTGGGTGCTGACAAAGATATCAAAGCTCTGATGAGTAAAGTGAGAAAAATGCACAACGTTTAGAGAATTTTATGATTTTGTACTGTTGTTTATTAAATGGCATCAATCTTACAGCTCATAAACAGCATTACAGAATACATTGAGCAAAATCCCACCTTGCCAAGTGTTGAGTTATGCACAGAGTAAGCCGTACTCGAGGGCAAAGCACGTAATACATATTAACTAAGGTATACACTCACTAGGGGCATGTTATTTTCTTCGAAGAGGTCAACTTATATCTTGTGTTTATTTTCCCACACTACAGCTGGTGTGTGCAGTTGGAAAACCTTTCGTGCTCTGGCACAGCAGCACCCTACTGGAAAGCACACACCACAGATCTGCCAGTGTTTTCCCGCCATCACAAATATGTATTCAGTGCTGCAGAACTCGAGGTTTAGTATTTGGACCTTCTGTGATTTGCTGTTGGCTGCCAAGCATTGGAGTGATTCAACACCAGGCTGCAGTTAGCAAGCTAATAATAACACATTCAGCTTAAAACCATTTAGCGCAGAGGTGTCCCGCATTCGCTTGCATCCAAGCATTATGCAGTTAGATCTGTCAGTAGTGGTTACAGGGGGATATTACTGGCATACATGCAGTAAATAAACAAGCTGGAGCACACTGTGTAGTCAACCTGATTACATAGCAGTAACAGAGCATGCTCAAGGAAAAACTCATTGCATCCTATAAGCTGCAAAAATACACACCTAAAGTTTCTTACTGACAAACAGCAAAGTATGATCAAGTTCAGCAAAGTCGAGAAGCAGCAGTCAGCTGGCCACCAGTATACGTGACTTGATTATCCCATTAGTGCAGAGCCAGGATTAGCGTTATTTGTTTGTGCAGTACGTGTGAATGACAAATCAGTCAAGCGTAACTGAGAGATGTGGAGATGAGAAATACAAAGAGCGTCAGTTTGGCGGTGACAACCACACATTTCTGAGATGTCGTTTAGCCACAGCGAAGGACCTTGAACTCGAACTTTAACAGTATCAAGCTACCTCATCTGCATAAGTAATTCAACTTGTCGCTTCACATGCCGCTTATCGATTGTAACATAATCAGATGGCTCAGAGCATGTGGGCTGAGGTGCTTTAGTCATTTGTCTGTGCTAAGTTTAAAACTTGCTAAGTCATTCTTTTAATTGTCTGTTTCAGATGGAAAACATTTCAAGAAAAGAGAAGATCATCTAAAGGAAATACGAGCTTATTTTAATATGGAAGCAGGCTGACTTGCTGTAATCATTCCCTCTGGACATTAAAGGGCCTACTGCTGTTCTTTCAGTGTAATCCACAGTCTTCTTTCTGTGTACAAATACAGTTAAGTCCATAAGTTTTGGGGCAATGGCACATTTTTGTAATCTTGCCAAATATACACCACCACGATGGGTTTTAAATCAGTCAAAATGTGATTAAAGGGCAGATTTTTATAATTCAAAAAGTTTGACAAAAGTGTTGCATTAACTGTTTAGGAAATGCAGCCATTTTTACTCACAGTGCCCCAGTTAAAAAGTAAGGAGACAAACTAACATAATTCTAAATATAAGGAATTTTTTAAAAAAATACTTGGATGAAAATAATTTTGCAGTCAATGTCTGCCTGAAGTCCAGAACATCACCAAATGTTGTGTTTCCTTGAGAAGCTCTGCCCGCTGCTTGTTTGTGGGTCTATCTGCCTTTAATTTTGTGTGATTGAGTTGGTTACTGAAGAATATCACTTCTTCTTTGCCTTGAGAAACTCGTGGGTTGCTTTAGCAGTGTATTGCTCGGGTCATCATCCATTTGCACCATGAAACACCATCCGATCAGTTTTGCAGCATTTGGCTGAGCTGAGAGTATAGCCCTGTACACTTCAGATTTCATTCTGCTACTTCTATCAGCAGTCACATCATCAATAAACACTAGTGACCCGGTTCTGCTGGCAGCCATACATGCCCATGTTATAATATTGGCTCCCTCATATTTAATACTTCAGATCATGAAGTTTTCCTTTCCTTCTCTATACTTTTCTCTTCCCATCATTCTGGTAGAAATTCATCTTGGTTTTGTATGTCCAAATTTTTTTTTCCAGAACTGTGCAGGCTCTTTTAGATGTTTCTGGCAATTTCTAATCTGGCCTTCCTGTTCGTGAAACCAGTGGTTCACACCTTGTTGTAAAATTTCAGGATGTCACCTAAAATACACTATAACCTTTACAGGTGAACTTAATTTGACCTCCTCTACACTTTTGAATGCACATGTCCAACTGTTCAGTGTTTCAGTACTTTTTGCATAACTTGCTGTTCCCTGACAAGGTGTTTAACTGCAAAATTCACAACTAGTGTTTAATCCATAAATCTACCAATACATTTTCTGGTTCAATTAGAATTGGTATTTAAACAGTCCTATTCATCCTGCTGTTCACATTTTGATATCATGAGACCAAGACGACACCTAACAATTGATCAACAGTACCTTGCCATAGCGAGGTATCCAAAAGGATGTTTGAGTGTCATCAGCAGGTTGCAACAGAGATACAGAGAGGCTGGAAGAGTCACAGAAGTCAAGATGTAATTGATAATCAAGGGTACATGACAAATTATTGCGACGATGACATTTTTTTGTTGTGGTATACCCACCACTGTTGTTGTCTTTTGTTTCAATAAATAGTTTGAGATGAGGAAATTACCATTGCATGCTTAAATGCCCTATTTTCAGAGAGAGAGAGAGAGAGAGAGAGAGAGATAGAGAGAGAGATACACACAGTATATATAGAGCCACTGGAAATAAATATGGAAATTAAGCAAAATGATCAATTATAAAATGGCCTCAAAATGACCATCAATTGCACACACACAATGTATTTGAGTTCAGTTTGTGCCTGTGCATACAAGCACCTTGGAGCCAAATAAAATCAGTCACCTCTGCACTCAACTTTGAGCAACATCGTTGTAATTTCCTGCTTGCAGGGCAAACTAGATTGTAAGAGAAGTGTTTATCTATAATAACAATCTTCAGCTCTATTTCCTCCGTGCAGAGCCCCTGCTCCCCTGACAGGGAGTACTTCAGAGGTCTGACTGGGCAGAGATGAGGGCGGATGTAAACCATCATAGTTCCACGTGGCTGTTGTTCGCTCTGTCATTACATTGTTGACAGTGTTTGCCTTCGCACTGCTCCACATCACTGCCCATGAAGCACTGAGCTACTTTTTGGCCTTACCCCGTACAAAATTTCCACTCTGCATGAGAGCAGATGAAAACTCTAGTGCCAGTTGGGCTTCACATGTGCCTATAAGCCGAGGTTCCACCACCAGTGAGGCTCTGTTTACCAGCATTTTCAAGAAATACTAACCACAAGTATTGGCAGCTTCTGTTACTTTATTCTCTTTATGCTCCTGTTCTTTTGGACAAACAGAACACTTGCAGGGGTTTGCAGGGGTTTGAATGCAATGCTGCCATACACTTCTTGTGTTCAGTCTGCATAGCAGGATGGGATCTGCCATTGGTTTAAATCACTAGAGCATGCACAAGCTGAAAAAACTCTTTACTTTAACTGAATTGAATGCATGTGGAAAGAAAAACTGAGCAGTTAGGTGATGTACATGTGAAGACTTCAGGCTCATTTAAATAGCCGTAAGAACCTGTCTGCAACTTAATGAAAATATCCGTGCATGTGTAGTTCTGGGTGTGTGACAGAATCAGGTTAAGAAGATAGAGGGAATAAAACATGTCATTTCAGCAGGGTGACTTTCATAACAGAACAGAGCTTTGTCTCAGTTGGTGTGTTGCTAAACCCACAAGCTAAAGTTAGAACCCTGGTAAAGCTAATGAGTATGCAATATTATTTTTTATTTTCCTCCCTAAAGAGCTTAAGCACTCTGTATTTTACCACTTTAAAAGGCACCATCATGCATGCTGAAATGAAGCCCAGAACAAAGATTAATCAACTTCAACTATGAAACAAGTCTTATCAGAACAAAATAATAGCCAATAGTACTTCTCACTGTCAAATTCATCTGCGCCCTCTTGTTGCACCGTTTCTCATGAATAAGTCATCAGTCCCCCTCACCATTCCCCTTTGGCTTATTGCTCGTTCCGCTGCCTCCATGGTCCTGTAAAACCAACTGAAGTGTTTATGGGAGATAAGAGGCAAAGGAGGTTGCAGGCCCAATAACTCCTTTTATCACCCCACGTTCTGCAGCAAGGGTCGTTTTATGGGTGAATCTGCTGAAGACGAATTCTTAATTAGAGAAGTTTGTGGACCCAGCATCGGAGGCCTAATGGGGGAATAAAACGAATCAGAGAAAGGGCATCTGCAAGGATTACTTGTTGGCTTGCTTTGTTACTGTGTCTTGTAGAAAAGATTGGAAAACAGCCTTAGTTTGTTCTCCAAGCCATAGCAATGAAAAAGGCCTTTTAAAAATGTTTGCTTGGGTGTGAATGTTTGTCTGAGTCCTTTGGAAATTAGTTCGGGTTATTGATTTTCTTCAGGGCTTATCTTTATTAAAGGAGTCTACCTTGTCAATGGAATTATGCCTTTACCATTAAGGTGAGCTGATTCTATTTCCCATTATTATAAATTCCTGCTCAGACTTGAAATGGCTTAGGTTAATGGGAAATGCAATGTTTTGTCTTAAATTTATCTTATTAGTCAAAAGGGTTGAAAGAAATAACATATAGAATTTTACTTCCCATGCACTAAAAAAATCGATGGGACGTCATGAATATTTTAGTCTTATGCTTTAACTCCTGTTAAATCTCTGCTCCTTGAATTCTGTTGAATCAACCAAAATAATCTGTTTAGTTGTTCTTTTCAGATGTTATATTACATGTATACATTATTTGGAGAAAAGTATTGGGTCACGCCTCTTAATCATTGAATTCATGGGTTTCCATGGCCAAGCAGCTACATACAAGCCTTCAGAATCAGAATACTTTTTTAATCCAAGGGAGAAATTATTCCTACAACACCAAGCATGATGCCAAGAGTCAGATGGTGTGGTGTAAAGCACACTGCCACTGGACACTGGAGCAGTGGAAACATGCTCTGTGTAGTGAGAAATCACACATTTGTGTGGATTTGACAAGTTCCAAGAAGACATTACCTCCCTGACTGCATTATGTCAAGTGTGAAATTTGGTAGAAGAGGGACAAAGCTATGGAGTTGTTTTCTGGGGTTGGCCTAGGCCCCTTGGTTCTAGTGAAAGTAAATCTTTTTGCTTCAGCTTATCAAGACATTGTGTGTTTTGGACACTTTTATGCTTCAAGTTTGACAGGACAGTTTGGGGAAGGCCCTTTTGTGTTTCTGCTGGCTGTTCCTCATTGTACAAATCAAGGCCCATAAAGGCATCATTGGCTGAGTTTAGCATAGAAGAACTTGACTGGCCTGAGCAGAGCCCTGACCTCAACCCTATCAAACAGCTTTGCAGTGAACTAGAATGGAGACTGCAAGCCAGGCCTTCTCATCTAAGATCAGTGTATGACACACTCTAAAACCTTGTAGAAAGCCTTCCCGTAAGGGTGGAAGCTGTTATAGCTGGAATGAAGGGAGCAACTCCATATTAATACCTATTGTTTTAGAATGGGATGTCATGGCTTATGGCTGTACTGCCCTTGACTTGCCTGAGCTCATTAGAATGGGATGTCATAAAAGCTCCTGTATGTGTAACGTATAGGTGGCCCAATATATTGGTCCGTATAGTGTATGATGTATACATATTTTAAAAAGTTTTTTTATACATACATTTTGTGGGTGTGCCATTATCTCAGTGATTCTTTCACACTCTGAGTATGCATCAAGTACAGTCATGAATAGTACATGTAATAGCATCAGCATGATGTAATCAATATGGGCTCCACATATCCTTTGGCCTTTAACTTAATGAGGACCCACTAGAGTTGCAAGGCTGCTTTTAATCCGTGTGTAGATGTACCACTTTTTTATTTTTAAGTTCCACCTACCTGCATGTGCAGATTAGCTTCTAAAACTCTTTTATCATTTTATTCTGATATCATTAAGTGCCACTTTTGACAAATATGAACAGGGTCGAATTAAAGGAAACTATAGCTCAAATTTTAATTAGCAAACTTGGCAGACATGTTTCACCAGACCAGACAAGACCAGATAATGACTAGGACCCTATGATCCCAGTCGCTTGCATATTAACGGAGGAAAAAAAGAGAAATTTAATTACTCATTTTTCCAGACTAGGGGAGAGGGATCTTGTCCTTGATTGCATAATTTCAAACTCCATAATTATCTCAACTCCATAGCAACAATGGGTAAATGCATGAGAATTACATTTTCTTCAAGCAGGTTGGGGGTGAAATCACTTTGCCTGGGCAAGAAAATAGCCTCGCTTTGTTGGGAGCTCCTTCTAATAGATTCTGTTTAAAAGCAATGCAAGAAGAGGGGGAGTTTCTGAGGTTAGCTCTGTAGAATCGACCACTAAATTTAGCAAACAGTGGAAAATTAGTTGAGAGTTGTGGTGCTATCCTCCCCCATCCACGCTCATCAACTCCTGCTGTACAGCCTAGATTAACCGTCTTTCACTTCATTTAGTTGGAGGATTGTTTTGGGGTTTGCCTGATTATATCTGTCTCGAGCACAGACCAAGCTTCTATTGGTATTTAACAAAGATTAGCTTTAAATTGATGATTAACCTTTGTAATCCTGCGTGCATATTGAAAATGGCTTGCTTGTCTTTACCACAGCCACACAAAAGAGACGCTGCATTATCGTTCAGGGAAAATTGAGGCTGGGAAAGCAAATGAGGCAGTGTTATCTGCCTGGTGTTTGGCTGGATAATGAAGACAAATCTTCAGACTAGAGAGCCATCTTATAATGAATCCGAACAGATGAATTCTTTTGACTTCTAAGCGTGCATCTTTTAATAAAACTTCACTGTGACCCTGACAAGCAATTGCCACCCTTCCATTGCAGAGAAGCAGGATTTACTTGTGGGAATGTGTGGATACTATTGTTTAGACAGCTCTATTAGAGAGTAATCACACATTAAATGAGTAATTTCTCCATATTTAACTCCAACTGGTGAGGTAATGGTTTAATTTGCTGGGCAATGAGTTTTTCTGGGTGGAGTATTCCTTGCATTAAATTACACATGAATGCAACTGCATCTGTTGCTCTGGAAATTATCAATGCACAGATACAGCCCTACTGGCTTCTCTAATCTCTAGTGACTTCACCCATCTGAAGAAATAAAAATCAAACACATGCCAGTGGTTTAGAGCAGGAGTTCTCAAAGTTTTTGGATGCCAGGGACCCCTTTTGGGGGGCATAAATCTTATATAATCCTAATACCAATTTAGCTAGTTTGTGGTTAATGTCACTTGATGATGTGAATTTGCTCAAATAATCTTTCTATGCTTGTCAGCTAGCTGGCAAACATGCCAAGCTATGCAGCTGCAGGCACAGTTTGTTGCATCCTGACAGAGGTTGGTAATTTCATGACAGACTGATATGATTTGTCACAATCATATTGGTTTATATTATGTGAGAGGGAGTAATGGACACAGTTTGTTTTTTAAATTGGCGTAAATGTCCCCCAATTGCACATGTACACGTTTAATTGTATTGCACAGTTTTATGATTTAATCATTTTATGGACCCCTTAGTTATGGGTCATGGACCCCTGGGTGTCCCCACACTAAGCTATGAGCTGTTTATGCAGCAACATGTCAAATGAAAAAGATCACCAGTTGTTTATTTGTATTTTTCATCTAAAACCAAAAAATGAAGAGGATAGTCACATCTGAGAAGCTGGATCTGGTTCAGTTCTGGCATTTTGCTCGAAAATCACCTGTTCTACTATTAACCCTAATACTGCCGGACCTCAGTATATTGATGTCCCAGATAAGTTTCATGTACTGGCGGTTGTCTATATATTGATCACTTCCGGTGTTTTCATTCACTGCCAGTCGTCTAGCTGGTCGTATAGCTGGCAGGACTAGGGTTAATATACACTCACCAGCCACTTCATTAGTTTTGCCTTGCTATTACTGGGTTGGAGCCCTTTTTGCCTTCACACACACCTTAATTCTTTGTGGCAAAGATTCAATGAGGTATTGGAAACGTTCATGAGATTTTGGTGCACATTGACATGATAGCATTACAAAACTGCAGCAGATTTGTTGGCTGCACATATGTGATGCTAGTCTCCTGTTTCATCAAATCCCAAAGGTGCTTTATTAGATTAAGATAGGGGAAGTATGTAGGTCATCTGAGTACAGTGAACTCATTTTCATTTTTAAGAAACCAGTTTGAGATGATTTCAGCTTTGTGATATGGTGTGTTATCCTGCTGGAAGAAGCCATCAGAAGATGACTGCACTGTGGTCATAAAGGGATGGACATGATCAGCAATGATACTCAAGTAGGCTGTGGTGTCTGAAGAATGTTGAATTTGATACTCAGGGGCCTAAAGGGTCCCAAGAAAATATCCCCTGCACCATTACACCGCCAACAGCCTGAGCCATTGATATAAGGTGGGGTTGGTCCATGCTTTCACGTTGTTCATGCCAAAATCTGACCTTATTATATGAATGTTGGAGCAGAGACTCATCAGACCAGGCAATTTGTTTTTTCGAATCTTGTTGTCCAATTTTGATAAGCCTGTATAAACTGTAGCCTCGGTTTCTTATTCTTAACTTGACTTGAGTGATCTTCTGCTGTTGGAGTCCATGTGCTTCAATGTTTGACATGTTGTGCATTCAGAGATACTCTTCTGCAGACTTTGGTTGTAACAAATTGTTATTTGAGTTACTGTTGCCTTCCTGTCATCTCAAAAGGAGTTTGGCCATTCTCCTCTGACCTCTGGCATCAGCAAGCCATTTTCACCCAGAGGACTCTCTGGATATCTTTTCTTTTTCAGACCATTCTCTGTAAACTCTAGAAATGGCTCTGCTGGAAAATCCTAGTAGATCAGCAGTTTCTGAAATATCCAGACCAGCCCATCTGGCACAAACAACCACTTTTAAAGTCATTCAATTTACCTTTTTTCCCCGTTCTAATGTTTGGTTTGAACTTCAGCATGTCGTGATGCCCATGTCTACATGCCTGAATGCACTGACTTGCTGCCGTATGATTGATTGATTAAACATTCACATTAAGAAGTAGCTGAACACATGTACCTAATAAAATGGCCGCTAAATGCAGTTGCTAATGAACTGACTTGAAATTACCTTATTGAGTCAATGACAAACAATTCCAGTTTAAAATATATTTCATAATAATATTCACACTTACTTTCCATTATCAACTGCTCCTCAAAGCTAAACAAAAATAATTTATAGGTATTTGGAGTGCCATATCAAACAACGAGAGAAACTTACCATCTCTGCACTTTGACATATGGTGAATTGGTATATTCTTTGAAAACATCAATGCTGACATCAAATGCCCTAGCTAATCCTTGCAGTACTTCAGAACTCTAGAGCAGCTCACAATTCACACATTGTAACCCTGTTGCAGTTAACTGAAGGGGATATGATGTAAAGAGGAAGCCATGTGATGAAAAGTCATTCTCAAGGTGAGAGCCAAACTCTGTCCAGTTTTTATCGGGTCGAGATAGCCTCGAGTTAAATCCTGTTAAAATGGCACAGTTTTTATCACGCACTCACTCTTTAAACCAAAGAAAAGATCTGCTGTAAAATAAAAAATACCCTCCATGTGTGCTGTATGATAAATACTCCACAACACAAATTGGAGCAAATCTTTTTGGCAGCTCCATACTAAAATATGAGTGACTGTGTAGCAAAATGCCACAAGCCAAAGTATTTCCAATAATGGAACATGCATACAGAATGAACACATGTTTAGCATACATGCCATTAAATATTTACCTGACACTAAAGCAAATCCTTGTTACTGGGCTAATTTACAGCGATGCGTGAATATTGATTAAAATATACAATTCTGATGACATGCATTGCAAATCATTCTCTTTGCATACACACACTGGAAACAAAAAGAAAAAATAAAGCTTCTTCAAGCATTTCAAGGCTGTGTATAATTATTTTTAATCCCATTTTATGAAATATTTTGGCTTGTTTGCCTAGATGACAAAAACTAAAAGCAAATATAAAAATAATCATCATTATCCTCTTACACCCCAAATTATCGCTGACTGATCAAACAATCAAAACATAATGAACATCTGTTACACACATACTGTAGATTTGTGGGAATGAAATGTAGTAATTACAAGATTAGAAGGAGTGTACAAATGTGCTGTGAAGTGAAATGGAAAATCTGAAAAAGAATATGGATTGATTAAAAAGAAGCTAATCGGAATCTCTCCAATATCTGAGTGAAATTTAATTTATCCATGCCGATTACAGCTTCATATCCCCAGATGATGATAGTTCACACTGCACAATGTCTCTATGGAGTTTTATTTTGATGTAATATCACATTAAAGGGACAAAGACATGGCCTTAGGGTTAAGAAACTAATGCAGAGCCAATTATCAAACACATAACATATGCAGTAAATAAAAGTAACAGTTAAAACAATTAATATTTAATCAATCATAAGAGCAGAAATTTCATCCTTGAAAACTGGTAGCTTCTTCCAGGCTCTAGAATGACTGACCAGAATGGAAGAAACTCTTTTACCCTGCAATGCTCAACAGTCCTGCAATAGCTCTATTGTTATGGACACTTAACCCTTTCCACCCTGGAGTTTCCTGTAGTGAAACCAGGTCACATCTTTTATTTAAAATGCAACCTGCTGCCATTTTTTAAGGTTGCCAAGCAAGCCACAGTCAATAACAAGGCCGCTCAGCAATGCTATGATAAAAAATGGATGTAGCATTGTTGTGCATCATTTTAGTTCAGGCACAGATGGGAATTTGTACTGAGTTGCTGTTAGGGCAGATTATACACTTTCAGTTTTACAGTTTAGATCATGCAGGAAAATTTGGAGCAGAATCATCATTAATAAAGGGCAAGTTAATAATTTATTAAACTTTAGTCAATAGGTGCTTTACTGGTAACAAATCATGAAATTATATTATTTACTAATTGGTTAATAACTTTTATAAACTATAAATAATAGGCATATGGCTATAATAAAGTTGCAGCTGTTGCCTACAGTATAATACTTCTTTTAAAGGAGGAAGATGGGGCCACATAAATTGCAAGATGGTAAACTTTGTGACTGCGTTGTTTTTTTTTTGTTTTTGTTTCAGCAGCTCTTTAATTTTTGGTTTATTTGTGATCATCGAAACTACTCGATTAATGCCAGGAAAAGAAAACTGTTTGGGTTAATATATAACAAGTAGTGAGTGAGTGAGAACAATCTCACCACAGCCACAAAGTTTGGCTCACAGAAGCAACACTAAAGGACGTTGGGCATAGTGGTGCGCGATACTGCAAAATTTGCAAAATGCAAAAAAGTAAATACATGGCTAGTATCAACACCAATATCAACACCGATACTTTTTCCCTAATAAATTCTGTGACGGTGCCAAACTCGTGATGAATCATCTTGGTGAAATAACAAAATAATTTACTCTTAGCCTATCTAGATATAGCCTAAATACTGGAATTCCATAGTGTCTTTTTCAAGGTTATGACAAATGGTTATTCTTCTTCTTCTTTCGGCTGCTCCCATTAGGGGTCGCCTCAGCGGATCATTTGCCTCCATCTCATCCTATCCCTTGCATCCTCTTCCCTCACACCAACGCTCTGCATGTCCTCCTTCACTACATCCATGAATCTTCTCTGTGGGCTTCCTCTTCTCCTCCTGCTTGGCAGCTCCATCTTCAACATCCTTTGTCCAATATATCCACTATCCCTCCTCTGAACATGTCCAAACCATTTCAGCCTTGCCTCTCTGACTTTGTCTCCAAACTTCTCAATATGGGCTGTCCCTCTGATGTACTCATTTCTAATCCAGTCCATCCTTGTCACTCCC